>OX384042.1:17252826-17345326 GCA_947534325.1 Agonum fuliginosum
TTCATAATATATCAGCCTTCGCTACATATGAGTGTGTCAATATCTTAAAATTTTATGTTATTAATTAAAAAATTATCCCGAACGACATTTGGTAAATATACTTTTTTATTATATTTACTTACTTTACATTTGTGTGTCTTATTGTGTGTTATATTTCGAAAGTGCCATGTAGATTATGATTATTTGTTTACTAATAAAACGTTTTTTAAGGAATTATGTGTGTTACTTATTTTTTTGAGAACTACAATAATTTTACAAGTAAAAAATATGAATAACAAATCCAAGCTAGCCATGCCCACGTCAAATTTAGTTCTCCTCGGCAAATATAGGGGCGCTACGAACTGTGTTTCAAGCAAAAGCATCTAGATTCCTATCTTTAGCTTGTTTATCGATGGTCCGGATACTGAATCGGAACCAATGATCGGAACGTACCCCAGGAATTCCATTCTGATGACGTCATTATAGAATATGAATTAAGAACTACACATACGTTATTAGCAATGACATTGTTAGAGTATTGTTGTAATCACGGAGCGTTTGATTCCGTACGTCGACACTTGAACTGCATGGTTGACAGTTGAATATTTACTTTGTTTACATGCACTAATTGTCAAAAAATAAAATTGTTTCAACTTTGAGTTTACGGAACATTATTTTTGAGAAAAATGAGTGGAAAAAAATTATCAAAACGATGCAAAAAAAGGTTGAAAATAATGATAAACAATATTTACAAAGGAAGCAACAATTTCAAGTTGAAATCGTACACAATAATTCCATGATATGTTCGCACCAAAGAAGGAAACATTTTGTCAAAATGGTATCAGACTTCACGACTTCAGACATCTACGATCTCTACAATGGTACAATTTACAATGTTCAATGTACGACAAAGAACGATACGCATGCTTTCAATCCGAGCTACTGCGCAAATCACGCACTACCTGCGACATCCGCTGGTAAACTTGGCGATATATTTGAAAAATCGCGCCTTGAGACTCGCGTCAGAATGAAGATCACTGTGAAGATTAAACAACTAAACAACCACCTACATCTTATAAAGAACTCAAGCAATATAAAAGAAAAAATCTGACGTGGACACCACATGACTTCCTTGTACGCTTATTAAACTGTTCATACTTTTCTTAATAACTAAAATGTAGAATATCTAGAGTATGGTGCCCTTTTGGCACGGTGGATCGCAACCAAAAATATGAGGTGATCAAGATCAACTAGATGCAACATGAGTCTCAAATACAAAATTTCAACTTTCTACGACATACCGTTTTTGAATAATGGGAATAAAACAAATAGTGCCCCTTTGGCACGGACGATCGCAACAAAAAATAGGAGGTGCACAACTAGATGCTATAACAGTCCTAAATACAAAATTTCAACTTTCTACGTCGTGGTCTAACCGTATTTGAGTTATGCGACATACATACGTCCGTCCGTCCGTCCGTCTGTACGTACAGACGTTACGACGAAACTAGTCATAATGGATTCAGAAAAGGTCAAAACGGATATTTCCGTCAAAATCTGAGAACCGAAATTTTTCGCGATTACAATACTTCCTTTTTACTCCGTACAAGGAAGTAAAATTACCTTAGTTGAACTCAGTCAAAATGAACAACATTATTTTGAGTATATGGAAAGCAGAGCACGGAGCTAAACTTAAATATGCGGCTAACTCTAGGCCATGATGTATACAAAGAAATCCTCAACGAAATCCATGTCACTAAAGTTGATTGATAAAAAAAATATTGAGATGTGTTGAGTGTCATGTAGGTACTTATAATGTGCTTTAAGTTTTATCCACTATTACTGAAAGATTTCTGCGAAATAACTTTTTAACATAAAATCGTCTTTTATTGACATTTAAAATTATTTTATCATGAATTTGACAGCTGTCACCAGTAATTTCAATTTTTATCAGTACCTCATATAAACAAAGTAGAGATTGGAATGCCATTCTTAGGTGAATTTCCCTATAGGGATTTGCAGCCCAGTGATACACCGCCTGGCGGATTTATAGCGAACTAGTCTAAGAGACATTCATTTATAACCTTGAATAAACATCGCAAACAGACGATTTTGCCGTATACCACAGTGCAACTCATGAAAAAAAAACATATTTACGTTTTCATAAGTTTCCAACTGGTAAGGAAACAGTTAGAGTAAAAAATAACTTTGGAGTTTATGAAAATTTAATAGAAAAATGCCTGGATACACAATTTAAAATGTGCGTAGGTACATGTTATTTATTCGCCTTTTATTTTATGAGGAGAGGATTGTAGAGCATTTTTGTTTGGAGATAAACTACATATTTTCAAATTATCAGTATCTTTAGCTGTCACTGCGGATAAAATAACGTGTTCCGCATTGAATACTTGTTCTTCTTTCTGGAATTTTCAGTTCCATTTATATACTTCATCGTATCAACTATTATAAATTATAACATTTAATATTAAATATTTATTGATAATTATAAACAACTTCATACGTTAGTTACTTATAATGTTATAATTCGTTATTACTTGCAAAATACATAACGAAATTATTACGTTTAATACAACCATGCATTATAACATCAAAATCTGCTATAATGTGCAAATTTTTAAGTAGGTAATTGTTTGTATGACAGATAAAATTGTTAATAATAATATTCTTGTTATATTAATAGCTATAAAAGATTCCAATTTTGAAAAATGTATTAGCTCTGTCTCCATATCTAATCATAACCTAAAAAATGTACTTATAATTAAGAATTATTTAAAAAATAACATTTCTTTCTTTAGCTTGCAATTACCTACCGACTAAAAATATACAATATTTTAATAATTACAATCATAATGACAATATTATGACAACCACAAGCAATTTTCACTGATTTTCAAAATCCTACCATAAGAACTTCTAAATGGAATGTCTCTTAGCCTAGTTTCATAGAATGCCGTTGTGGCGCTGCTATCTTAAAAATAAATCCCTATACTTAACAAAATTTAAATATATTGGAAGCACAATGAAGCACTAACGATTGGTATATTAAAAAATTAAGAATTTTATCAATGACGTGCTAGGTGTGAACTTGGCATGTCATTTATTAATGTTATTTTTCTCAGAAGCTGTTGAATAAAATTTAAATATTATTAAAGCACAAAGAAGCACTAACGAAGCACTAACAGATAAGATGTAAAAATTCGTTTGTGCTTTCAATGACGTGCCAACTTGTGTGGCATAAATATTGTGTTATTATATATAGAAATTAGAGAAATACTAATAATAAAAATATATTCTAATAGTTATTCAACTTCACGGACCCAAAAAATTAGTATAATAATTATGCTCTACAAATTTATTGAAACTGTTTGAAATTATTATAAAATATATTCTTTAAAATAAAACGCAAACTTAAAAGAGTATTACTTCTTTTAATCGCCTACCATTTGACCACATATCTGTAAAAATTATTTTGTTTTCATATAAGTCGTGATCACATCCCAAAATTTATTACAGAATGGGTTTCTTAATTAATCAAGCAACAATATGGTAATTTAACCATGTTACTACTAAAAATTGGGTCCATCGACCTTACATAGTCTAGACCACAAACTATCTATCTCCAGACATGACAGCTATGGTGATTATTTTTTACTCTGTACACTAGCGCTAACTTGCGGTGCTAAGATGAACTTAATTAAAGCTATCTTGATTATTTTTATAAGAGTATTAAAATTTTGACATAAAATTATAAATAATAACATTAAAATATATTGGAAACATATTAATGATGTAATTATATAAAATTCAAAAATAATGTTATAAACATACGTGCTCTTTCTTTAATTACTTAATATTATTTACAAATTGCTTCTATTATTCATATTACTTAAAATAAATGCATCTAAAATCTAGAATTGTAAACGTCATTTTGACAGATGCAGCGTATTCAACAGTCATTCGTTGAACGTTTAATGTCATTTACTAAGAAGTGTGTAAAATAGGCAACGTGCAATGATCCATGGAGGAAATTTGTCTCTCCTGCACATGATGACTTAAAGAAATTTCGAGTATACTTTGTCTAGATTATATAGGGTGATTCAATAAGCGTTTCATCATGAGAAGTGCTAATAAAATCTAAGGAAACGACAGAATATTCGGAATCATTATTTATTTTGTTAGTTTGGTTCATGGCAATTACATGTGAAAGAGTTTTCCAAGGATATGGCTACCACGGCTCGCACGGCATAACAATCTATCATTAATAGCAACTATTTTGTAAATTGTCTAATCCGAAATTAATGCAAAATTTTTTGGATAACGATCTGAAATAATACTACTAATATTCACTTTATATTGATATTTTATAACATCGAACTATAATGTCAGGTTGGCCCAGCGGTTAGCAACGTAGGATACCGTCCCGAAGATCAATAGCTGGCCATACACGTACGGTTTTACCCGCAGACTTTAACCGCCACGGTGTAAGTCTGCAGACATATCCGTGCGTTAATGGGAAGCAGCGCGCCAGTTTTAAACCGGCACAGATTTTTCCAACGACTTGAACCGCGGTCCAAGAATGTATGGAGCCCACACACTGTCACTCCAGGACCGCGCATCAAATCTTTTGCATTTTTAATTCAATATACATTTATGAAGACCATATTGCTCTAAGAAAAATAAACCAAAACAGTAGAGCTATCAAATGGATCGTTTTCTTTAAATTTTTTTTACTATGTAACGTCATATGACTAAATATAATTTTTTTGTAAGAAGTAATTTTTCACCCAATTACTGCGTATTTAGTTCAATATCTGATGTCTATCAAAATTATCATGCATTATATTTCGATAATACAACCTACTAGTGAAAACTGCCGGACTGTCTCTAAAACTTTTCGCCAATCTAAAAGTCCACAGTTCTGGCAAAGTCTGCAGGTAAGTCAACAGTTTTTACCCACTAACGCACGGTTTTACCCGTGGCGGATCTGGACTGTGAGGTTTGCCTGCAGTTTTCTTTACACGTTAGTGGAGAGCATCAGTTTTGGTCCGTGGCGGTCCACACCTGCAGACTTGTCTGTGGCAGTTAAAGTCTGCGGGTAAAACCGTACGTGTATGGCCAGCTAATGTTCAAATCCAGCAAGATCGAAATAAAATAAAAATTTGTCAAATTCTAAAGATTCTACTTCTAATACAAACGAAAAAAGTTAGATTAAAAAAAACAAATAAATATTTTTTTCTTCAAACGTCAGAAAAACATAATATTTCATATCTCCATAGAAACAGCTAAAGTTTTACTTTTTTCTTCAACCGTCTTAAAAGTTGGTTCTTTTAATACTGTTTTTAGTATTAAAAGTTGACGTTTTTGTTATTAATAAAAAAATGTAACTGTTGCTAGGTAACACTTTTAATCCTAGGCTTAAAAGTACTTTTAATCCTAAGCTTAAAAGTAGATTCTGTATTTCTACTAGAATCTTGGGAGCGTAATATTTCTTAAGCTTGATCATTACGCACTTCTTCATTTTTTCTACTGGTATTATCATCACGAATGGAGGATATTATACTTTTACTAGTGCTAGGTTCATCGAACCGTAATATTTTTTTAGCTGTCTACCATGTATGTTTACCAGTAAAGCTGATTTGACGTCTTCAATAACATCAATCTTTAAACGTACCAATTCATCGCAACGGCATTCACCCGAAATTTCCAGTATTACAACAATCTATAAAAATTAATAATATTTAGATAGTTATATTCTCATTCCTCATATTTAAACACTTACTTTAATCATCAGGTATGTATTGTCAGGAGCATAATTCCAGAAAAACTCTTGATTTATTTTAGTTTGACAGAACAATAAAATTTGTAAACAAAACAAAAGTTAAAGCAAAGCTACCTTCTTAGTTTCAATCATATTTCAACAAAATATTTCAATAATTTAAAAAGTAATTTTCTTGGTTGAAGAAAAAATAGTATGTGTTATTTGGATTAAAAGTGTCTTTGTTTGATTCGCAATTTTTGCATCCGCTCGGCTTCGCTACGCTTCGCCTCGCAAATGTAAATTAATTGCTCATCAAACAAAGTATCACTTTTAATCCTAATAACACAATATACTATTCTAAGAGCGGCAGACAATAATATTACCTGTCGCTGTGAGCGTCAGATAATTATTATCTGCCGCTGGTGAACCAATCAAATTGCAGCTGTCAATAAAATTTAATTCAAATTTTTATTAAACAAAATATATCAAAGACGACTATATTATTTCAATCAGAATTATTTTAATAAATTTTCTTACACGAATATCAATTTTATTGTAAGGTTTCGACGTCTGAAGAAAAAATAGCATATTTTATGCGGAGCTAAGTGACTTTTTATGGCTCATCTGTAGTTGCCGGATGAGCGCAGCGAATCCGGCAAACGCCTACAGATTCGCCACAAAAAGTTCCACTTTAGCTCCTTATTAAATAATATACTATTTTCCGTTGATCATTTATTAATTAGGATCATTATAGTAAAAAATCATATATTAATGACCTCTATTAATGCACGATCTTTATTAATCAACGGTTTTTTACCTTCCGCTTACCTGTAAAGGAAGGTATTGGAATCATGCAAAAAATCGGGTTGTGAGTTTTAAGTGGATGAGCACGAATTAGGGTCCTTACAACTCATTTTCGATAGTTTCTCGATGATGTCTGTATGTATGTATGTGTGTGTGTGTGTGTGTGTGTGTGTGTGTGTGTGTGTGTGTGTGTGTGTGTGTGTGTGTGTGTGTGTGTGTGTGTATGTGTGTGGTCCGGGCCGATGCTGGATGTCGCATAACTCAAATACGAATTACCCAAAAATTTTGATGTTTGGTATTTTACAATTGTATACGAATAGGAAGAGCTCATTAGATTTTGGTACAAATATTTTCACCGGAAGTGATATTTTTTGAAGATTGAAAAAGATAACTGTCAAAAATTTATATAAATTTGGATAAATATAGTATTTATTTGTAATAAGAATAAGAAGCAAAGTTATTTGCAACTCACGTTATAAAAAAATTGTCTTTATCTGGTAGCATTAAAGAACTGCAGTAAAATTTAAAAAATAAATTTATCAGATAAAACGTTGAAATCATGTAATCCATGTTCGGTTGATTTTTGTTTCTGCGTAAAAAATATTGACAGATGAGACGGGTGACAAGTTGACATACTAGCGCCATATAAGTCATAAGTTAGATATTAAATGTAGTAATTGAACGGAGGATGGCTTCAACATAGAAGAGTTTTCGTGTGAATGAATCTTTTGATTCAGGTGATACTAATTTCTGTGTTTGAATATTTTAGATTTTTATTTGTATATTTTAAATGGGCACCGGATTGTACGTATACATTTCTGTTTAAAGTGTAGATATGGCGGAAGGTTGTGTGATGTCCACGTCAGATTTTTATTGAATGCGTTCAATACATGTAATATAGTTATATTATAGCTAGGCGTAAGTTTGATTTTGACAGTTTTAATCGACGTTTGATGTTACTTGGGACATTATTAAACGGTTATAATACGAATGTAGATGATAATACGATAAATTCAAATAAAGGAAATATAAAAATTTCATTGGTTACTATTTTTTTTAGATACTACCTACCTTTTGATTATTCTTCTGATTGTACGTCGATTAAAATTTGTATCACTTTTACTTTGAATCTAGACTATCAAGATGATTTATTGAGCAAAAAGCTTAAGTTTGAACCAGTAAAAGCATCAAATGATAAACAAACACACAAACGTAGGATTCGTAAACAAGATTAAAATTTCATGTTAACTAGTACTACTAGCCGTTTATTACCATCCATTTGCAAGATGATTTAGTATTAAAGTAGCCAGTGGAATATAAAAAATATTAGTGATTATTTTATAAATAATACAAACATGTGTATTTTAAAATATATACCAGTGCATTCGAGTGTCAGATTGTTTTCATGAGAATATTTTGAGTATTATCTTGTTATTGTAATATAGTAGATAGGTGGTACAAAAAATTCAGTAGCGTTATATCTAATGTTTATTGCAACAAATATGTGGAATTTTGTGTTATTTATATCGTTACTTGGTGGTGTGTCAACTTTAAAAATAAGCAAAAATGAAAATAAACTGACCAAATTAAACTTTTCTATTTTATCTACAAGTTTAACAACATTATTATTTATAATCAATTTCATACATTGCTGCTTTGTGCCCAAAAGTATATATCATCTTCTACAAGAAAATGTAAGTAAAGGTTATACTTGATTTAATAACTAAACGGGCAAACTTGAAAGTGTCTCGCTGAGCCATATTTACACTGTATATAAGTATATACGAGAAAAATATCACTAGATTTTTTTGGCGGCAAAATTAAATTTGACCTATCAGCGGGAAAACTCGATATAGTCACTGACAACAGCCGACAAGACAAGATGGACAACACTCGTTTGTTTACTTCAGATTTGTTCGATTCGTTTTTTAATAGAGTATAGTAATACAATAATTGAAATATTTATCAATCAGGAGACCTATTCTAATACGTTGGCGACTGTAATAAGCGACTTTATGACGTCATAGTTAGCGACTGTATACTTACGCCATCTGTTGTAGTGTTTGAAACTGAGTGTTTTTATCTCCCGCCTAAGAGGAAAATTTTTTCACTCAAGGTCAAATATCTTTTAATTTACATTTTTAAAGGAATTTGAAGCTGCATGTTATTCAATGGGGGTTTCCAGGATTTTTTTAACATGTTAATCTATACATTTAGAAGTAGGAAAGGTTGGCTTATGGATCCCAAAATAAATTTATTTCATTTGACGACTTCAAAGAGTCATGTCGTTTTTATTATTGTGGACGTTTCGGGCCCAGAATGTTGCCCTTCTTCAGCAATACATAAATTTTTTAAAACGATAGTCTGTAATTAAATTACATGTCAAAAACAAATATAAAATTAAGTGCATCACAAACTCACCAACAAGACGTAATCGGAATTCTTTTTAATACAAAGGTTTATTATAAGATAATATACATATAATTATGTTACTCAACCATAACCGGCGTTGTTCGTACAGAAGTAAATAAAACTCCATTATAAGAAACTGAACACAAAAAACTCAGTGGTAGAACGACGTAAAACAGACGAGTCAAATGCTCGGTGGTCGGCTGAGTACTAACTGACAACAGTCAGACGCTCAAACCAAAGTCAACGTTGACACTCCAATTTCCCTAACTCTGGGAGAAATTCCCTAGGATAGGTAACCAGAATTGTTCATACAGAAAACAAACTATTTTTTCTGTATAAATGTAAACATGCTAACATCTGTGACGTCAACCGGGCCTTGTGCCGGGTTGTAATCTCAAAACGTGTCCCTCCTTCCGTTGAGCTACTTACTGTTGAGTTGCTCGGGCGCCTTCTGTCGTTCCGTCGGCGTAGCTACTCTGAAAAGAGGGCCCGGGGTTGCTGCAGTGGTTAGGGTCAGGGCGTTGATAAAAATAAAAGCCACAATGAGCGTAAACGCAGTTTATTGAATAAAACGCTGATAATGATAATTATGTGTGATGCCAGGGTTGAAGCTATAGCTGTACGACGACGCGGGTGGTGTCGGACGATCTCTACGATGAAAACTAAGCTGGATAGCGGTTTTCCCGCGAACCGGTAATTTTACCGGTAATCGGTAAAATTGTGAAATCGAGGTTGGCGGTTGCCAGGAAGACCACAGCTACCGTCTGAAAGCGGTCCGGTAAAATTAAGCCGACCAGACTCGAACCGGTAGTCGGAGAAACTTGCGGTATGGTGCAAAGTGTTCCCTAGGGTCTGAAGGACCCGAATCTGACCTCAGATCCGAATCGGTAAATTTTTACCGGTTATCAGGAGGTAACTCTGGAAGGGCCTAGGGGCGGTTTGGTATGCCACAATGACCTCTAAGTCCACCCAGAAACCCGCTATGACCAATAAAGCACGAACCGGTAAAACACTGAGGCTGTCAAGCGGTTTGAATTGAGATAGGAAACAGGTCTGAATCGGTAAAGCGGTAAAACGGTAAACGGTTAGCCGCCAGGTAAACCACGGCAACTATCAGTCGGCTGGAGGTGGTTGCTAACTACCAGGTAGCCACGGTTGTTAGCTAGCACCAGGAAACGGTAAATCGGTAAAGCGGTAACGGTAATGATTATCGGTTATCAGGTAGACCACGACAACTATCAGTCGGCTGGAGGTGGTTGCTAACTACCAGGTAGCCACGGTTTGTTAGCTAGCACCAGGAAACGGTAAATAGGTAAAGCGGTAACGGTAATGATTATCGGTTGTCAGGTAGACCACGACAACTGACTCTCACACCCAGGAACGGTGAGATGCGCGACAGGAGCAGAGAGCGGCCAGGGGGAACCACGACCACTTCACTACTAATTAAACAGACAGAGCGCACTCACCTTCTGCAGCGGTAGTTCGCTAGCGATTCAGCCTTCGCACTAGGTGTCGACCAGGTAACCACGGTGTGGACACTTAGAGCCGAATACTGACTCTGAACTGTGCTCTGCCGGGAGCCTCAATTTATATCCAAATATTAATTGGCTTAATGAAGAGATCAATTAATTACCAAAAATGACCGTTAGAAATTGAAACTTGTAAATAAAATAAAAATATCAACTGAACCGGCTGAGAATTGAACTGCGGACCCTTGGCTCAGCATTCAAGCGTGCTACCTCTGAGCCACGGAGCTGTGTGATTCTCCTACCTGTACTACAGCTATAACTTCGTCACACATCATACCTAATTACATTAGTAATAGCATTAACACGAACATCGAAATGCATAATGGTAGAACGAATTATAAATTTAGTAATATGAAACATAAATTTTGCGAATCTATGATAACTCATGAACTCAGTGACACACATTTTTATCTTAGACAATTAAAGAAACAGAAATACGATCTTATTAGTAAACTTATTGACATTTTGCCTGCAGATTTGTATTATCATGTCATCTACAAGTCCAACTCATACTATCATAAATATAAACTAGAAAATAAAAATAAAATCAACAAGAAATTTGAAAATTTAAAAGAACTTGAACTTAAAGATAGTATTTGTTCTGACATTATTAATAATTACAGTGACTGGATAGTTAACATGAGTGGTACTATCATTGAGGATAAAATCTTAGCTATTCTTGCACTTGGACCTAAGTTTGCTTTTAACAATAATGATTCCAACACACAGAAATCTGTGATTTTTGATTCACTTACGAATTTGTTCTCAGCAATTAAATTTAACGACATACAGGATAAAGATTCAGTTAAACTTAAGATCAGTAAATTCTTAAACTCCTGGTCTAGAAAATTTAAAAATTATAAACTATCCTGTGCTGAAACTGAACTACTTACTTGGATTAAACAAACTCAAAATTTCCTAAAACATCACAATGAAATAATTATTGTTAAGGCAGACAAAGGTGCAAAAACAGTCATCATGGACAGAGCAGAATACTACCAAAAAGCCGATGATATCCTCGATGATAGGACCACTTATAGTTTGATTAATAAGAACCCTATACCATCAGTAGATAGGAAATGTAGAACGTATTAAAAAAATATTAATCATAAAGAACTGATAGAACAAAACCCCACTGTAGGCAAAATGTACTTTTTACCTAAAATACATAAAGATGGCGTGCCACTGAGACAAATCACGTCAACGATTGATGGAGTAACTTCTAAACTTGCTAAACACCTCGCTGATGTTTTAAAAAATGTTACAATTAAATCAGAGTATAATATCAAGAACTCATTCGATTTCATAGACCGCATTAAAGACATCAATGTCCCGTCTTCACATATGTTATTCTCACTTGACGTTTGCGCATTATTTCCTAGCATACCATAGGAGTTAGTTTTACAGAGTGTGGAAGATTTTTGGACCGAAATATGCGAATACACTGACCTTAATTTAGAACAATTCAAATCTGGCATTAATATTTGTTTTGAATCTGCTTATTTCGTATTTAATGGGATCACTTACCTCCGAACCCAAGGTACACCTATGGGCTCGAGCCTCAGTAACTCTATAGCTGATCTGGTGTTACAAAAATTAGAAAAATCTATTGTTTCCAACCCTATTTACAACATTATATATTACACTAGATATGTTGATGATTGTTTCTTAATAGCAGACAAAAGTAAGATTCAAAATATATTAGATGCCTTTAACAAACTTCACCCATGCTTAGTTTTCACAATTGAATTGGAAAAAGATAAACAATTGAATTTTCTTGATATAACTGTAATTAAAACTGATAACAAACTGATCACAAACTGGTTCAGGAAAAATACATAAACTTTCATTCCTACACTAATACTTCTTACAAAGTTAGTGTAGTCAACGCTCTAGTTGATAGAGCCATTTTACTAGCTGACGCAAGGTTCCACAACGAGAACATCCAGCTTGTTAGAAATTTACTCCGTAAAAACAGTTATCCTGAAACATTCATCAACAAATATATCAAGAAACGTATTTATAAACTTAATAATAAAACCAGTAACCTTGCATATTTCGGTCCAAAACCTCTTACGGTTTATTGCAAAATTCCTTTCAACCACCACATCAATAAAGGTTTACACCGGATTCTAAAAAATAACAACATCATAATTGCGAATAACAACATCAACAACACGAAGATGTTATACAGTAAAGTTAAAGATAAGACGGAGCATTTCGATAGAAAAAATGTGGTCTATGAAATCGAATGCGGTTCTTGTCATAAAACTTATATTGGTGAAACTTCTCAACCATTAAACAAACGGATATACTAACATAAATACCATTGCAAATTGTTGGACCCACACCACAGCGGGTTGACAAAACACCACCAAGAAACGGGTCATATATTCGATTTTGAAAATACCAAAATTATACATTCTGAACAACATAAATTTAAGAGGTTATTTCATGAATCTATACAAATAAACATGAAATTAGATAAAACAGTTAACAACAATACCAACTTTGATAACATGCTCGAGTTGGTAAAACCTATCCTAGGGAATTTCTCCCAGAGTTAGGGAAATTGGAGTGTCAACGTTGACTTTGGTTTGACCGTCTGACTGTTGTCAGTTGTCAGTTAGTACTCAGCCTTACTTTATGACTCAGCCGACCACCGAGCGTTTGACTCGTCTGTTTTACGTCGTTCTACCACTGAGTTTTTTGTGTTCAGTTTCTTATAATGGAGTTTTATTTACTTCTGTACGAACAACGCTGGTTATGGTTGAGTAACATAATTATATGTATATTATCTTATAATAAACCTTTGTATTAAAAAGAATTGTATTGCGATTACGTCTTGTTGGTGAGTTTGCGATACACTTAATTTTATATTTGTTTTTGACATGTAATTTAATTACAGACTATCGTTTTAAATTTTTTTATGTATTGCTGAAGAAAGGCAACATTCTGGGCCCGAAACGTCCACAATAATTAAAACGACATGACTCTTTGAAGTCGTCAAATGAAATAAATTTATTTTGGGATCCATAAGCCAACCTTTCCTACTTCTAAACCTTATTCTTGGATCAACATTTCAAGATTTAATCTATACATAAATATTAGATCCGTATTTTTTCTTTTTGCTATAAAGTTGCTAATAAGCCAGAATTTTTTTTTGTGACGTTTGAAAAAATAGGTGCCGCGAAAAACGATGCCATGTGTGACGGTGTAACGTCATCGGAACTGAGAACATATACGTTCAACGCGCTGACGATTGCATGCCGGGCGGCCTAAAACCACGCCGCCTAAAACCCACGCGGCCTAAATCCACTCCACCTAAAATCCATAACGTCTAATTTTATCCCCACCACAATAGAAGTTGACTACGACAAATCACTCCGCCTAATACCACAACGTCTAATTCCATACGCCTAATATCCACCCTGCCTAATTCCATAACGCCTAATTCCACGCCACCTAATATCCATTCCACCTAATACCACGCCGCCTAATCCCACTTAAAATCCACAACGTCTAATTTTACCCCCACCACTATGTCCACGCCGTATAAACTCGTTCTGTGTGTTGTAATTTCTCACGAATCCACGCCGTATAAACTCGTTCTGTGTGTTGTAATTTCTCACGAGTTTATACGGCGTGGACATAGTGGTGGGAGTAAAGTTAGACGTTGTGGATTTTAGGTGGAGTGGAATTAGGTGGCGTGGAATTAGGTGGCGTGGAATTAGGCGGCGCGGGATTAGGCGGCGTGGTATTAGGCGGCATGGATATTAGGCGTTATGGTATTAGGCATCATGGAGGTAGGAATTAATGGACCGTAATAAGGGCGAGGGGAATGATGCCAGGTGGGAAAGGACGCAGGCTGGTGTTTGTCGCATTTAGGAGGGGATATTACCGTCAGAATTTAAATGTATGTCAGTTTTCAAATTCATTTATGAATCCATCGCTATCAATAAATGTTCGGTATATCATATATTGTGTGGAAAATATATTCAAAATTAATAAAAGACGAATTTCAGTAACATTTTTGTCGACTATGACAGTTATTGTCGCATAGTGGTGGGGAGTCACTGGCTTCACTGGCCTTGGAATACACTCCCTCCTTTATTCTTCCTACCTCCATGTTAGGCATCGTGGTATTAGGTGGAATGGACATTAGGCGTTGTGGAATTAGACGTTGTGGTTTGTCGTAGTCAACTTCTATTATGGTGGGGGTAAAATTAGACGTTATGGTTTTAGGCGGCGTGGTTTTAGGCCGCCCGGCATGCTATGTTCGGTAACATATCGAACAGGTTGGACGGATGTGTGATATTGTTTATTTTCGTTGCTAGGTTACTGTATGGAAACTGTTAGTTTCCTATATGATCGTGGGATAAAATACTGTAAAATGATTGATCTGGCTAATAAATTGCCCGCATTGTATGAACGTATTTTATGTAATAACTAATAATATTTCTTACTTCTTTTCAGGAACATATAGCTAATTCTTCGTTAAATATATCACAAATGGATCAGAATGATCCTGATTTTGTAATAAAAATGGTGAATTCTTTTTCTGTATCGCTTACTGCTTTAATATGCCGAGCTATAACTTTACATAAAATGAAAATATTTTTTCCATTGATCATAACTATGATTGAAAAGTCTGATAAAATATTAATTATCGATGACAAGATACTAAAGAAGACTTCCAGAATCATATTGCTGATGTGCATTGTGCTGATTTTATTGTGTTTCCCAATGCAATTGCTTTCAAATTTTGGTTTATCTAAAAAACGTTTTGAAGTTGCTATTATGTTTACCATTAATACTTATAATAATTTTTCCACAGCTTGTGTTGAATTTCAGTTTATTGTTTTAATTTACTTATTATTTGTACGATTTATGTTTATAAATAAAAAATTAAGCACAATGAGGCATATTGATGAAAATAATATAAATATATTTTCACTTGTTGGTAAGTACCTGCACGTATTTATAATATATCTATACATTTATTTAGTTTATAATGAAGAAGTATTCAATTAAAAAGAATTTTTAAACTATGGCTTTAAAAAGTTAATCAAATTTAAACTTTATGCTTTCTTTTATGAATATTTTTTTCTTTGATATGATTTAGTAATATTTATTTGTTATAGTCAACAAACATTGATTGTTTCTTAATGAGTTTTTCTTAAACCTAAACAACAAAGAAACCGATCAATCATCCGAATCTGTAGGTACCTACTTAAAATTAAAATTAAGAGACATTGCTACAGTAGGCACTCGGTTATATGAACTAAGAAGAAGCAGGACAATGGGGTCGTTTACTCCGGAATTTTTAAAAATAATTTTACCAAATATTGAAAATAAGAAAAATTAAAGTTCTTCAAAATTCAATGATACGCAAGTATTTAAGCTTTGAAATAGGTATAGGTGTTTTTTCGAACGCATTATCATAGCGGGTAGCGGTTCGCAGGTGTGACGTCAAATATTTCACAAGGCCACGCCGTTTTGTTCAGCGTTAGACGGAGACTTCACCGAAATGTTTGTCGTCACGGGTTTGAGGAGTTTTAAACTGAGCGACATAAAAAAATATGTTTTCACTTATATTTAGCACTTTTAAATGGTGAAAAATATATTTTTGGAAATATTAATACCTGAAAATTATTTAAACATTAAAAAAAAATGGTAAACGACCCCATTTGGCAATTCATAAAATGTTCACTTAATCGAAAATGTATTTTTTGGCCTTGTGACGTTTAAACATAACAATCACACATCGTTGACGTCTATGATAGTTGCGATTTTACAGACATGTCATGAGTTTATTAAACGGGGGTTAGATAATACGCACCGTTTTTTTTCCTAGTATTTAGAGGTTATTAAATAAAAAATTGCTTTGTAATAAAAAATAAAACCTTTAAAAACGCTCGTTTATCCAGTAAATTATTTAATAGAGTCTGAAATAAGTGAAAAAGTTTCATTTTAAATGTGACATTTGCTGACTCAAATGCACGTTTTTAATTATATTGACATTTCATTGTTTTCAAGATTGTTTTTCAACGCGGCTTGATTTTAATGTTCACAACTGGAAATTTTATATAAATTACATATTTTTAATAAATAGTTAGTATGATGGCCAAAAAATTGAATACATTATGCGTGCGGTGGGTAATTTTACAACGCTCGGTTTTATTAAAGCACTCCGCTTCGCGTCGTACTCGCGTTGTAAAATTGAACCTACCGCACATATAATGTAAATTATTATTATTTAACGACTACTATGAAAATTTATATTTTTGCTTTCAAATGTCAACGTAAAGTTGATTGTTACTGAGAACTTCATTCCGCGTATAATATGACAACGCGCGCTAAAATATTTTATTGTTTACATTGTAACAAACTTACTTCTAATAATTGTAAAACATTTATTACTGTTTGTATGTCATTCTACGTCAGCTGTCACATAACAATACTTGACATCTACCAATTCATCAACTGTTATCCGACAATTCTCACTCACTTCAGACCTATCCAGACATTGTTTCAGTCAGTTCTCAACAGATGGAGTTAGTAGTAGTTATGATTACTTCTCCGTACGTAATACCTACAGCTAGTTAAGAGTGCGTTTTGATGTATCACAGATTTGATTTAATTCCAGATGAATTAAAAAACTAACAAATTTTGTATGATATTTTTTATATATTTGTATTAATTAATATAATATCTAGTAAAATGACTATTTTTGGTATTTAATTGTACAGTATAAAGCCGAATAATTTTCGAAATGTTAAGTATTTAAACAAATAATTTGATAAAAACTAGTCATTATACTAGATATCATTATATATATTATGCATATAAAATTTGGTCCAGAAATATGCAATCGTTTATAAATGCATCTGGAAATAAGAAATTTCTGTGTTTGATGCTCAAAATAGACCCAAATAGTTCAGCCCTTGGCCGCCGATTTTTCTAAGCGCTGTGGTAGAATAAGTTTGTTGGCATATTCGACGGATTGGTGGTGTGAGGGGATTCAGATATTGTGTTGAGTGAACAACTATACCGGGCTAGCGACAACGACTACGTTGAGTGATTTTGAGATTTTAATTTTTAGGATGTTGGCGGCTGTGCTCGTAGCCGGCTCGCATCACATGCATTGCATTACATTATCATTATACAATATTTTTGAATATTGGAATATAAATAAACGTGCAGTATAATTTAAGAAACAAATAATTTTTTTATATGTAGGTATTTATATAGGTGTCTAGTAAACAAGTGTCATTTTGGTGAATTAGAGTCAGTAGAATCCGAAAATGATGATCCAGGGCTCATTCGATTCGGAATGACCTCTAAAAATTACAAAAGTTATAAACAATTAAGTAAAAAAATAAAAGTGGGTTTAGTTTTTTGCAAATATCTCCGAAACTATTAAAGATATTCGAAATCCTTAAAGAGCAGGAAATTTCCTAAAAAAAGTTGTACCTCTCCTACCACCAATATTTAATTTAGAGGCAAAAATAGCGCTAAAAGCGGGTCGCGCTCCGCCCGCGTCGACCGGTACGGACACTTGAACAATAAAAATAATTTTAATCCATTAAATATCAATATTAAGAAGAAAAAAAATTAACATACCTTCTAGACACTTGAATAAACGAAAATCCACTGAAAAATTTTTTTTCCCGCAATTATTTTATTAGATATGCTTTTGTTAATTAACAAATTTTTACAAGCTTTCAATTTACATAAAAACCCTGCTAATTGTTAAACCAAAAAGCTCAAATTTTTTTCACTTTTTGGAGCTATTTTTGAAAGGCTTTAGAAGAAATCTCCGTTTGAAAATTTAAAAAATGTTAATTTTCCACTTTGTTATTAACAATCTAAGAAGTGAAAAAATGAAAAATGCCAATTATTTATTTTTTTAAATATGCCAATTTGTTCGTATTCTATTTAAAGTCACATAAAAATGATTTTTAATAATTTTTAACTCTAATTATTTAAATAATTGTTATAAACAAGTGGATTGTTTATAAGATAATTGAATTTTTTTTGGGATTTCAATCAGCAATAAATATTAGTAGGTATGATTTTTAAGAGCAAAATCGTTTCTTTTTAAAAAAACATTTTATTGCTTAAAAATTTTGAATAAAAAATTGTACATGAATATAAAAATTCAAAAAAAATTTTATGCAAACTTTATGCACGGTTATATTTCATGATACAAATTAATTTTAAAAAATTAAAAAGGTACATCTGTAGATCCATTCTTTCTCTATTAAATCCTTCTTGAAATAAAATTTTACCATTCTTGTACTGGCCACAAAACACTCGCTATGTGATATGTGATTACATTTTATGCTGAATTTTAGGTAGTAGACGGGCCTCTTAAGAATAAGAATAAGCCCCAGTCCACGGGTCCAGTACTCAAGTACCGGGGCGACCGAGGCGTTACACAGAAAACGAGTTTATTTGAAGGGTCCTCGAAATGCAACAACAATGTAACACTTTATGTTATTTACATTGTTATGCACTAGTTCAATATTTAAATTTTTATACTAATGAAATAAGAAATATCACATATTTTGTATATAACACAATTTTAGTATTTTGTGCCCTCTTTATGTTAACGTCGGGATATCAATTTTTTTTAAACTTAGGTAGATGTCTGGTAGATAATTTTGAAAAACATCTAATAATAAACTGTTTTTGCAGTGTACAATGTAATATTTCCGGCAATTAAATTATTGTTTTACACTCAGAATAAATTTTTTTCTGTTCAAACGAATTTAAAAATATTTTTTGCATATATTTTCTAAATTGGTGCATAGGTATATTGTTCAAATTGGTGCATATAATTGGATATTTTTGTGCATATGTAATTCCCATAGGTACTTTTGATTTTTACTTCCCCGATCTATGTAATAGAGGGAAGTATTGTAATCGTGATTTTTTGACAGTTCGAGATTTTGGTGAATCTTCACGTTTTAGACCCTACTGAACCCAAAAAACATAATTTTAAAAAAAGTCGGTCTGTCGGTCTGTCGGTCTGGATGTTGCATAACTTAAAAACGCGTTGGAATTTTGGACTGAAATTTTATATTTAAGATCTTGACCCAAATTCTGACTTCAAGTTCGTTAATGAGCTTTATTCAACCAGTGGTACCAACTTTATAAACATAATTTATTTTATTTTTATCAAAATTCTATCATGTGTGGTATCAAATTAAAGCTCTCGGGAAAAGATTTCTAGTAGAAAAACAAAAATAACATATAAACGATCGGCAATTGTTTTTTTTTTTATAAATTATTCAAATTATATCGAGTTTGGTGTCAATTTAAAGCGCTCGGGGAGATAAGTTTAGTAAAAATGTAAAAAATGACATTTATGTGATTTTCAATTGTTTCTCAAAAAATTATTAAATTTTTTTTATTCAACCAGTGGTACCAACTTTATAAACATAACTTCTTTTATTTTTATTAAAATACTATCGTGTGTGGTATCAAATTAAAGCTTTCGGAAAAAGAATTCTAGTAGAAAAATAAAAATAACATTTAACAGATTGTCAATTGTTTTTTTAAATAAATTATTCAAATTGTACCGAGTTTGGTGTCAATTTAAAGCGCTCGGGGAGATAAGTTTAGTAAAAATGTAAAAAATGACATTCATGCGATATTCAATTTTTTCTTAAAAAATTACCTATTCAAATTCAAAGTGTATTATCAAAAGTTCTCTGGAGAAAAAATTTAGTCGGAGAATCAATAACAACATTTAAACGATGGTCAGTTTTTTTTACCTCCCGCATTATATTCTATAAGGGGAGGTATTATGAGGAGTAAAAATTTTCGAGTGTGAGTTTTTAGTGAATAAGTACGTTTTACAATCCATAGAATACGAATAAAGTATTTTCGAGATGATGTCTGTGCGCGTTTGTGTGTTACAATATTTTGTGGACGATAACTCAAAAAATATCAAACATTTAACAACCAAATTTTACATTTAAGGTTTTAATACAAATCTTAAGAATCCAGTTATTTTTTGTTGCAATCCCCAAACCGGACGTAGTACTTTGCTAAAATATTTCGATAAATAATTAATTTATCACAAAATTTTCTATTTCAAATGATAGATGGTATATTTTTGTCATCTACAAATCGTATTTAAAATTTTTATCTGTACATGATACTATTTACAAAATAAATTATTGTTAATAATTCAGAATATGAAACATAAAATTAAAGGCGTTACGAAAGTAAGTTATTAAAACTTATAGTCGGGGAAGTACTGTGCTGGCCACAGCAGATTTTTTTGCATATAAATCCGAGCCCGAAGCACAAAAATATAACACAATACCAAACTACTATTTTTTATTAAAATATAATTTGGAATCAAAAGCCATGTGATTTTATTCGTTTTATAAGTTTTTAAATTTCTATTTATTTTTATAGTAAATATTTGAATTTCGTATAGTAGCGCCTCTGTAGTCAAGTAGTTGCGATTTTGAATGTGCTGCGATCTACCGTTTATGCCGGTACTAAATTTCATTTTAGTTCACTAAATTATCGCTGCATCTTCCCGATGTTAGGCCGAATTCACAATGAGCGTAAACGTAATAGCTACGTAAAGCGAAATACGTAATGGTAATTTATGTGTTCACAACAGGCATAACGTAATGGTAACATAATGAACTAAAATTTGGAGATTTTCATATCTTATGTTTCTTTAAACTTGGGTTAAAATGTTGTTGGTGATATTGGCTGTCATTTTAATGTTATTATTTTGAAAACTGAGGCCAATATTTAAGTCATAGTAGTTTATAATGCAGTCTGAAGACGATATTGTTTCATTAATATTATTGTTACGTTTGCGAAGAAAACGTAGAAATGTTGAAGCAAGTAATGTGACTAAGAAAAGAAGACGTTGGTGGGTTAGGCCAGTCAATCGTCAAAGACAAAAGGCAGGAGAATTTCGAAGAATTATTCTCGAACTCAAACTACACGACCATGAATGGTTTTTTGTATATACAAGAATGTCCCCTACCCTGTTTGAGTCATTATTAGAAATTGTCGGACCAGAACTAAAAAAAAACAGCATCCGAACACCACTAGAACCAAGTCAAAGATTGCTTATAACTTTAAGGTACTACAGAGTCCTCGTTATTTTTTTAACCAATTATACGTTTAACTGATTCCATTTTTACCTTTTTAGACATTTGGCCACTGGTGACTCATTTTTTTCAATTGCCAATAGTTTCCACATTGGTAGATCAACTGTATGCGTAGTTACTCAGGAAGTAAGAAAAGTAATTTGGAATAAACTAGAAAATATAGTATTGAAATATCCATCTAGAGAAAACTTTAAAAACATTTCTGAGGCATTTTTATCTAAATGGCAAATGCCAATGTGTTTGGGAAGTATAGATGGTAAACATATCCGAGTAAAATGTCCAGCTAAGTCCGGTTCTCTGTATTTCAATTACAAGAAATACTTTAGCATTATTTTACTTGGAATATGTGATGCTGACTATAACTTCACATTTGTGGACATTGGAGCTTATGGTAGCATAAGTGATGGTGGAGTATTAGGGGAGAGTGATTTTGGAAAGGCGCTATATAATAATAATTTGGAAATCCCCCAAGAAGATTTCTTACCAAAAGTTGATTATAAATGTAATTATTTTTTCCTGGGAGATGCTGCTTTCCCACTACATACCAATTTAATGCGCCCGTATGCCGGAAATAATTTGAATATCATCAAAAACGTTTTTAATTACCGTCTATCTCGAGCGCGACGAGTAATAGAAAACACATTTGGTATACTAGCTGCAAGATGGCGAATTTTTTTAAGAACAATTGAAGCGTCACCAGATAATGTAGATGACATAATTAAATCTACCGTTTGTCTACACAATTTCATCCGACGATCACTGCCCGAAAAAGAAATATATTGTCCCAGTAATTATGTAGACAACGGCGATATTCCCGGGCAATGGAGAGAAGAAGTTGAAAACTGTATTTTCATGCCTTGTAATAGACTGGGAAGTAATAATCCAACTTTTGTAGCACAAAATCAACGAGACAAACTAGCTAAGTATTTTGTATCAAAATACGGTTTTCTAAAAGGACAAATCGAATATGTGAAACGTATATAAACTGTTTGCATTATTTCATTTTATTTAATATGTGTTATATTTTATTTATCTTATAATGTATTATAATAAAGGAAGACAAATCATAATATAAAATCAGTTCTTTTTCTTATTAATAATCAATACTTAGAAACAAAATCACAGAAAAAAAGGAACATTCTATCCTTAACAAAAAAATAAATATATATATAATATCCAGTTCAAACAAAGTTTTTAAAGTTTTCTTAAAAAAAATAAGTACTAGAAACTGTTATAAAAAACTTTTTGAATGCCGTTCATACTGGGAAATCAATTAGTTCTATAAAACATATTTAAGATCAATAGCTTAAACATAATTTTATAAAAATAATTTATTTCCCCGTCTGAACGACATTAAAAGATTTTGATTACAATTTCTGTCCCTTTTTTGTGTACTGGACGTTACAAAATAATCAGGCATTCTGCCATTGAAAATATGTGTACTTATGAAATGTAAAACAGTAGTCTCATAGCATAAGTACTAACGTCTCATTTTCACAAATTACACTGTTTGTAAAGTTTCATTGATAACTAAGTCAAAAAATTTTCTTTTAACTAATTGCCTTCTGGGCAAATCAATTTTACATAGCTCCGCACATATGAGATTGCAGAAAATTTTATCTGAATCACTTGTGTCATTTTGTTTATTATTGCTAATTGTTTTTAAAATTTTCAATGTTTCGTTATCAATAACAGCTGCAATGTCTTTTTCTTCTTTTCTATTTTATGGGTTTTTTTCTGCTGAGTTGTACTTGTACTTGGCTCATTTTCTGTTAAATGATAAAATAAATAACAATTTAATTACTGCTACTAAGATTGTGAAAACTTACCATTTTCTTTTAAAACACTATCATCGGCTTCAATCAAAGTGGTGTCTAAAAAAGATTCCTCTAGGTACTCAACACTGTAATTTGCATCTTCGTCATTCCCTGGTCGAGGTTCTGTTTCTAGTTGTAGCTTAATATGTTTAGAGTACGAACTTTCACCAGAATTAAAGTTGGTTTCTCGTCTAAAAGAAAAATTATTTTTAAGCTGGCTTTTCTTGATTTATTTAATATTATTACTCTTTCATAACTTACTTTCTTGCTTGTATATGGTCATCTAGAAAGTGTAATTCTTTAAACCACGGCCAAGAACATTCATCGGCAGATTATATATATTTTTCCTTCAGTTTCTTAAACTGGTCTTGACATTCACTTACTACAATTATAAAACACATATCCAATGTTGTATTAACAAATAGATATTATTACTACTACTAACCTGTTGCATCCAAAGTTTCTGCTATTTGTTGCCAAATATTTTCTTTCCGTAAGATATCTTTATAATCTTTATGTTTCTTATTGTATAGGCAGTCATAACTTCTTATTAAATTAATTAATAGTTCCGTGTCAATCATAATTACGAGATGTAAAAATAATTATTGTAAACAAAAACCTTAACCTATATCTAACGTCAAACAAACAAACAAAACAAACTTTGAATTTCTGATCCTCTGCCGATGAACTCATAGCACATGCGCAGTTCATTATTCTATACGTAAACGTAACGTTAAGTTGGACTGATTTCAACTTTACGTTTGCTGCTACGTATCCCACGTAAGCGTATTAAATACGTAATATCATTCTGAACACGGTCATTGAAATCCAATACTTCAGCTTTACGTTTATGTATTACACTATGCAGTCCTTACGCTTACGCTCATTGTGAATTCAGACTACTTTCGAAACGTACTCTTAAGGGAAAATGGGACCCGATTTCTTTTTGTTTCTAGCCCTATAGATGGCACTGTCGTCGAACATCAGAAAAAATATTGAGTAGCTATTGTAATGTATGCTCTATAGATGTCGTAACAAAGTAGTTTAGATATTTAGCATAGAGGGACTCTCAATTTAGCAGCGGCTTTCGGTAGATAGAGGGCGCAATATTCTAACCTTATTTTTCCCGGGAATTACAAAATCCAAAAGTTTTTATTGTACTTTCCGCATAATACGTCACATGCACAAATAAGTATGTGTGTATTCATCATCTATAAATATAAATGGATATAACATACATAAAAGAGTTTCTTTCAAATAATACATAAGATAATTTAAATAAATCCAATAATGATTGTAAAGACATCTAAAGTGGCGAAATTTGTAATCTATCTCATTCGGGCTGGTAAAGAATGCTATTTTTTAAATGAAAAGTAACTTATTATATCATATTGTATCTCGCTGTGGGAAGTAATGAAAAAAACAATTTTTTTATGTTTATAAGGTCATGGCACTCATGGCATAAAATTTGTATTTAAAAAATATAATAAAATAACAACAATGAACTAATATAAATATTCAAGTAACAATGGCCGTCTATAACTGGTAAAAGATAATAATGAAAATATAAGAAGGGCGGAGGGGGATAGAACCCTTGCAACAATGTAACAATAATATTTGAGCTGCTTCAACCAACAAAGAACGTAAGAAAGTATAGGCAAAACGTTCCAAGAATTAAATATTTAAATTGATATAATTCCACCTTATTGTTGTTATTCCTTTATATTTTGATAGCTTGTATTATATTTGTCAGTTTCAATACAATAAAAAGTATTCTTATTTGAAATTGTTATCCTAAACAATTTTTGTAGGGGGACGCTATTGGAGTACATATCAGAGTGTCGACAAGTCATAGTTCCGACAAGCCACAGCATCTAAAAGTCATAGCGTATAAATGTCATAGCATCGACAATTACCCCCACTCCTGAGTTCATAGCGTTTAACTGTTAAACAGTCATAGCGTATAAATGTCATAGTGCCGACACTTACCCCCACTCCTGAGTTCATAGCGTATAACAGTTTTAAAAGTCATAGCGTATAAAAACCATTACACCTAATAACCACAGCGTATAAAAGTTCCCCCACCACAATGGCCATATACCCATATACCAATTTTCACACTTCGATTTGCACATTTGTACCCAAACTAATCAATACTAACAAAACCCTAATTGAGTCCAACAGATCTCCGTTTTTACTTCCTTTTTTAAAATAAACTAATCAATACTAACAAAACCCTAATTGAGTCCAACAGAACTCCGTTTTTTTTAAAATAAACTAATCAATACTAACAAAACCCTAATTGAGTCCAACAGAACTCCGTTTTTTTAAAATAAACTAATCAATACTAACAGAACCCTAATTGACTCCAACAGAACTCCTTTTTTTTAAAATAAACTAATCAATACTAACAAAACCCTAATTGAGTTCAACAGAACTCCGTGGTGTGGCATTTATTCGATTCTATGACATTTATACGCTATGACTTTTAAAACTGTTATACGCTATGAACTCAGGAGTGGGGGTAAGTGTCGGCACTATGACATTTATACGCTATGACTGTTTAACAGTTAAACGCTATGAACTCAAGAGTGGGGGTAATTGTCGATGCTATGACATTTATACGCTATGACTTTTAGATGCTGTGTCTTGCCGGAACTATGACTTGTCGACACTGTGGCATGTTCCCCGCTATTGCTTATTTTTCAATATCTGCTGCTGCTACGTATAAAAGGCAATTATGTAAAATATAAAATTTTGTAGTAAATTGGCGGTCTGATTTTAGAAATACTTTCAATTAAAAAACGGATTACTCAAATTATGTTTTGACTGACAATTTTACTTTCTTATACACAGTATACATAAGTCTAGGTATCATGTAAAAATTTCGATACCGGGATTTTCACGGAAATATAATTTAGACTACCTATGAGGCGAGAGGCAGACGCGGACCCAATATTGGGCCGATTGAGAAGCCGATCAAACTGCACTAATTCTTGTAAAATATAATCTCTCCGTATAAAATTGTTAGCGTACGGCCTTGATTGATATTTTTCTTTTAAATATTTACACATAAATTTTTATTATAAAATGTGACGTAATATGGCTATAAAAATCCAAAAAAATATTTAACTCAAAATATCTCTGAAACCAGACCCCCAATATTTAAAAAAAATTTATATGTCATACAGTTACTATTCCCGAACGTATGGATGTAAAGCTTTTAAAAAATAATCCTCAGGGTCACATATAAAAAATATAAAAAACACCAAAAATTATTTTTTTCAAATTTGGCATTTGTGTTGAGTGCATTAGTTTATATGAGAACATTGTAGATTAACAATGTTTTATGTTTTTTATTCTGAACTTTAAAATAGTTCAGAACATTTTTTTTACAAAACCGGACCCCCAATTTCATTCTAATTTGTATAAATGTTGTCTAATACTATTGCACTTGAAACACTCCAAAGTTTTATCAAAAGTAATCCTAACTAACGGATTACGCTAATTATGTTTTGACTGACAATTTTTAATTTTTTCGAGCGGACGATATGGTTTATTTTGCATTATTTATATTTAATTATACTTTTAAAGTACAAGTTTAACGGATTTCGTAAATTATGTTTTGACTGAAATGTTTCGAATTCAAACAAGTGTAATAAAAAGAGTAGGTACCTACCCCATATTCTGAACATTTCCAGCGTAGTTTCAATAAAATGTGTAAAACTTGTTCTTATCTTGTTTATCTATTATTTATATTTTTCTTTTAAATATTTATACAATAATTGTTATTATTGTTAAAACGCATTTTACAATAAAATGGACGTAATATAGCAATAATATTTAACTCAAAATATCTCTGAAACCAGACCCCCAATATTTTTCAAATTTTTATATGTCATACAGTTACTATTCCCGAACGTATGGTTGTAAAACTTTTAAAAAATAATCCTCAGCGTCACATCTAAAAAAAATAAAAAACACCAAAAAAAATTTTTTCCCCAAATTTGGCATTCGTGTTGAGTGCATTAGTTTATATGAGAACATTGTAGTTTAACAATGTTTTATCGTTTTTTATTCTGAACTTTAAAATAGTTAGAATTTTTTTTTTACAAAACCAGACCTCCAATTTCATTCTAATTTGTATAAATGTTGTGTAATACTATTGCACTTGAAACACTCCAAAGTTTTATCAAAAGTAATCCTAACTAATTTTTGAAATACTTTGAATTCAAGCAAGTGCAACGGATTACGCAAATTATGTTTTGACTGACAATTTTTAATTTTTAGAGCTGACGATATGGTTTATTTTGCATTATTTGTATTTGATTATACTTTTAAAGTACAAGTGTAACGGATTTCGTAAATTATGTTTTGACTGAAATACTTCGAATTCAAACAAGTGTAATAAAAAGAGTACCCCATATTCTGAACATTTTCAGCGTAGTTTCAATATAATATGTTAAACTTGTAGTAATATTGTTTATCTATTTATATTTTTCTTTCAAATATTTACACAATAATTTTTATTATTGTAAAAACGTATTTTACAACAAAATGTGCCGTAATATGGCAATAAAAATCCAGTAAAAATATTTAACTCAAAATATCTCTGAAACCAGACCGCCAAAATTTACGTTTCGTGAAATAGTCAAAACATTATCATCTCATGATATTATCCTTGATGATTAGAATTGAAAATTTTAATAGGTATCTATTAGTATGTACCTATTTGAAAAGAGGCATCATACAACAGGTACAAATTGAAAGTACATTGGTGGCTTCTTGTCAGGAATGGTTATGTATTTGAAAAGAATTTTTTGATAGGTATCTAGAATTTAACTTAGGCAAAAACGTATTCATATCGGCTATCGATCGAAGAACCTTGTTTTAAATTAAAATTCTTAAATTTAAAAAACTTCTTATTAGATTATTCTGTAATAAAATAAATATACCTATCTTCAGAAAGCTCTACATTTCTACTAGTGCTAATATTTAATTTTTTATGAGAAAAAAATGCATTTTTTGACAAAAAAAAACAATGGAGTAAAAAACTCCAAAATGCATTACTTTTATTGCATATGAGTCGTTAAAATTATAAATTCACAAAACCTTTAATTTATAAAAAATATAGATTCTTATCTTCAATAATATTTTCTTTGTAGTAATGATGTATAAAATTAATTTATTTGGAATATACAAATGGAGAATAATATAGTAAACTAAACTAGCTTCGACTTCGAATCATCGTGCCGGGCGAAGCTAATACCTGACCCTCTTTCTTATCTTTTACTGAGAATTTTTGAAGGGGAACATTTTCTACAAACTCGCGCTCATAGTAGTTCGTCCTTTCAACACGGGTCCAATATGTCACCACCAAACAGGCTTACGTACATTGCAGTTTGTCAATTGTTTTAATAATTTATTTTAATGTTTTCATAAGAGAAAATCATGAGACAAAAATTAGAATCGCTTAAATATTACTTATTCTATGTAAAACAATGTTTGACACAAACATTTTCTTTGCTGTCTGTTAGATAAAAAATATTATTTGCATTTTTTCTAAATATCTCCTGTGTGTTAAGTTTACTTTTAACTAAATTTTTTTGTGTAATAATTGAAGCAATATTACACAACATATATTAATTTCAACGAAGTTGGGGGTCTAGTTTTAGAAATATTATTTATTTTAGAACTTTCTAAAACTGATAAAAAAAAATAAAAAACATAAGTATACTACAGTGTCTTCGTACATATCAACGCATTTCAGGTAAATTTGAAATTTGAAAAAAAAAATTTGTTTAGTGCGCGTTTTATTTTTTTTAGGGATGACCCTTGTGTTCCTTTTTGATCATTTTGATATCTATATATTGGGAAAGACCTATTATACAACATATAAAAATTTGAAGAAAGTTGGGGGCCTGCTTTTAGAGATATTTTGAGTCAAAAATTTGTATTCGACATATATTGTTATATTACGTAACTTTTTTATAAAATCTGTATAAATCAATGAAAACAATTATTATGTAAATATTTGAAGAAAATAAATAAGTAAATAAGTAACACATACGTCATAAACTAAATTTTCTTGAAGCTACGCTCGAAAGATTCAGAACGTAGGGTACTCTTTTCCCTTGTCCCTAATGGCTATTTGAACTGCCTTCACTTAAATTTTAAGGCTCTCACAGAGAGGCGCGGTCGCGGTGGCGGCTTGCGACTGCGGCCAGAATACAACATAGCCGCGGTGGCGGCTTGCGACTGCGGACAGGAAACAACACAGCCGCGGTGGCGGCTTGCGACTGCGGCCAGAAAACAACAAAATTAATAGCCGCGGTGGCGGCTTGCGGTTGCGGCCAAAAAACACCGGCCTGTCTGTGAGAGCCTTAAAATTTAAGTGAAGGCAGTGAACAATATCAAATCGAATTAATGACAGCAATGTTATTTATACATTTGACAATTTGCTTTTGATTCGATATTGTTCATTTAAGGAAAACAAAATTTACGTGGAAGCGGTACAACTTGCCATAAGTCGGGCAGTTTTAGCAGAGAAGAATCTAATCTTCTCACTACTATCGGAGTAATAAGTATAGTATAAAGTTGAATAACTTGTTTAAAAATAATCCAAATAATTTAAATAAAACATCATACTAAAGTATGCACAGTTCTACGTTATTGTATAGAATTTCAAATTTTTAAATTTGTGTAGAAATAACAAAAATTTATATGTAGGTGATATATTTTGTTGGTTTAACCATTTAAAGATGTGTTAGCTGGCACGACCGTGTGGCCTACAGATTTAAGGGCCTGCGAAACTTTCAAAAAATATCAGATTTTCAAGTGAAACCAGTAAAGCTAAAATTATGTATAATGATACTTTACCAATTATATTTAACAAAAAAATATGTTAGCTGGACAGGGCAGGTGGAAAACCTTGTTAGGTGTGCAAGTGAACAGTGACAGTGACAATGTCAAAATAGTGATACATCGTTTTCATTTTATGTAAACAGTAGAAGAAGATATAAACGATGTGTCACTATTTTGACACTGTCACTGTTCACCTGCACAGCTAACAAGGTTTTCCACATAAAGTAAGAAGGTAATATAGAGTCACAGGTTGCCCAGGAAAACGTACAGCACGTGACGTCATGAAAATAGTTCTGCCACAGAACACCGCAGTGCTAGTGTACACTATTATATTGCATTTCAAATTAAATATGAAGGAAATTCAATAATACATTTCAAAATAAAATTGAAAGTAATAAAATATTTTTGACAGATATTGTTTCTACCTTTTCAACAAGCAACGTGAAAAAAATTTGTGTCATTTATCTCATAAAGTTATTATTATTTATTTTATTATTTAAAATTCTGTGAAACAATAATTGGTACTTCTAACGTGGTATTTTACCAACTACCAGAAAAGGAATTAACAAGTATGAAGTGATAAATATACGCCGTCGACTTATCCGTCAGCTGCAAATACCAGCGATTTAACGCCCATGTCCACTGTCAAAGCTGATACTACATGTGAACTTTGCTTTAAATCAAGGTACGTATTATCTATAACACTCACATCAAATAAAATATTCTTTAAGTTCAACGTTTTGCATTTTAGGCTGAAGAACGTCCTGAATACTTTGGAACATGAATTCTACTGAAACTGTCACTAATACAAACACACAGAAATTAAGAAACGGATTAATCCATTAATCATCGACATAACTAGATGTATCAAAAAATCAACATGGTCTTTTTACATAAAACTTGATTTAAAGATTAGATTCATAAGCGACAGCTGATAGTCCAGTCATTAGAGACATAAAAAAGGTGTTTTCGTGCAAAAGGTTGAGGAGTTTTGAAACTTGGTAGGATTGTAGACTAGGTAGCCCTAAGTATGCCCCTAAGTTTGCGACCTCGAGCGACCGCCGCTCCCGCCGCCATCTTGGAAAAATGGCGCCCAAAATCAGTTTTAGGTATATAGCTCCGTTCCTGTAGGTTTTAGAGAAAAAGTTTCTATACAAAAGTTGTAGAGGACTAAATTTGCTACAAAATTGTTTGTATACTTTTTTTGTCAGGCTAATACTTTAGTAGTTACAGGATCGAATAATAGACTGGATTTTTAAAAATCACAGAAAAGCAGCATTTGCATGCAATTTTTTTCCAATTATGAGCCAATTAGTGTACCTAAAGTTGTTTCATAAAATTAAGTAATGAAAACACATGCTTTTGTCAACTCGTTATCACACCACTCCTGATGATTAAGCCTACTAGATCGAACGCTGACACCAAAAAAGATGGGGTACTTTGCATTTCATGAATAAAGCATACCGTTTAGCATAATATGTGTTCTTTAGATCATTCTCTACCAAACCGAAATTCTAACAACCCCCGGAGTCCTACAGGGGATGTGTATTGCGAGTTGCATATCCATTTCTTGAATTTTTTTACGTTTGTCTCGTAAATGGTTATAATTAATTTGTTCAGGTAAAAATATCGACTTTTGATTTCTAGCTTCGATTCCAGAGACATTTTTTTATCAACATTATTATTATCAACATTTTTCGGACCCTGGTTTCAACATACTTATTTAAAGAAAGAAAAAAAAAATTGTGTTTTTTAAATTTCTTGTGTTTAATCAACCTTACTATGATCTACAAAAATACTTAAAATTATGTTTCCAATAGAAAAATGTCTAAGAAATCCAATGCCGGAACCGGGAAGTCGATATCATAACCCGTTAAGAAATTATAGTTGATTAAAGACAGCTAAAAGAAAAAATAATAAAATTCTACTATTTTGTCCCAAAGAAAAAGTCTTCATTTTGGCTTAATCAAGATCTTCAAAAAAATTTAAGATAATGTATCTGAAAGAGAAATTTTCAAGGAATCCAATGCCGGAAACCGGAATTCAATATCATAACCCGTTAAGAAATTATAGTTGAAAAAAAACAGTAAATAGAAAAAATAATAAAATTCTACTATTTTCTCCCGAAGAAAAAGTCTCAATTTTGGCTTAATCAAGGACTTAAAAAAAATTAAGATAATGTATCTAACAGAGAAATTTTCAAGGAATCCAATGCCGGAAACCGGGATTCAATATCATAACCCGTTAAGAAATTATAGTTGATTAAAAACAGTAAATAGAAAAAATAATAAAATTCTACTATTTTCTTCCGAAGAAAAAGTCTCAATTTTGGCTTAATTAAGGACTTAAAAAAATGAAGATAATGTATCTGACAGAGAAATTTTCAAGGAATCTAATGCCGGAAACCGAAATTCGATATTTTAATTCGTTTAGAAATTAGAGTGCATTAAACACAAAAAATAAAAATATTACCAGAATTTTAGTATTTTCTCTAGGAAAAAAACCTTAAATTTCGAACTTAGTAATGCCTTCAGAAGTTTTTCAAATAATGTATCTAATAAAAAAATGTCTGGGAAATCTAACTCCGGAACCCGGAAGTTAATATCTTAAATCGTTTATAAATTAGAGTTAATTAAACACAAGAAATTTTAAAAACACAAATTTTTTTTCTTTCTTTAAAAAATTGTGTTGAAACCAGGGTCCGAAAAATGTTGATAATAATAAAGTTGATAGAAAAATGTCTCTGGAATCGAAGCTAGAAATCAAAAGTCGATATTTTTACCTGAACAAATTAATTATAACCATTTACGAGACAAACGTAAAAAAATTCAAGAAATGGATATGCAACTCGCAATACACATAACCCTGTAGGACTCCGGGGGTTGTTAGAATTTCGGTTTGGTAGAGAATGATCTAAAGAACACATATTATGCTAAACGGTATGCTTTATTCATGAAATGCAAAGTACCCCATCTTTTTTGGTGTTAGCGTTCGATCTAGTAGGCTTAATCATCAGGAGTGGTGTGATAACGAGTTGACAAAAGCATGAGTTTTCATTACTTAATTTTATGAAACAACTTTAGGTACACTAATTGGCTTCGGTCCTGTAACTACTAAAGTATTAGCCTGACAAAAAAGTATACAAACAATTTTGTACCAAATTTAGTCCTCTACAACTTTTGTATAGAAACTTTTTCTTTAAAACCTACAGGAACGGAGCTATATACCTAAAACTGATTTTGGGCGCCATTTTTCCAAGATGGCGGCGGGAGCGGCGGTCGCTCGAGGTCGCAAACTTAGGGGCATACTTAGGGCTACCTAGTCTACAATCCTACCAAGTTTCAAAACTCCTCAACCTTTTGCATGCAAAAAGTCTCTAATGACTGGACTATGAGTAAGATAACGAGATTTAAGAAGTAAGAAGAGTTTATAATATTGTTGATTTTCTATTTCTTTAAGATTTTCGTTAGCCTTTTTATAAAGTCAGGTAATACATTAATATTTAAATTTACCATAATTTTACTGTTTTTTTAATTTTTATAAAGTTAATGAAATGGTAAAGACATGGTACTTTTTATTGGTAACTACACTGTCCTGTGTGAAATGTCGATTATTGCATAGATGACCTCAATATTGAACACATTTTATTTGATAAATTTTCACTTTGAAAGACCACATTCATACCTTTAATAATTAAACGATAGAAAAATCTGCAGAAAAACATGAACGACAGCTGAAAAGTGAAGAGATTATGGATAAACGGTATTAAAGAAACGCTTCATAATTAAACGATAGAAAGATCTGCAGAAAAACATAAACGACAGCTGAAGAGTGAGATAACGAGATTTAAGAAGAAAGAAGAGTTTATAATATTGTTGATTTTTTATTTCTTCAAGATTTTCGTTGCCTTTTTTGTAAATTCCGGTAATTCATTGATATTTAAAATTTTCCATAATTTTACTGTTATTTTTATTTTTAGAAAATAATGAAATGGTATAGACATGCTATTCTTTATTGGAAACTACACTATCCTGTGTGAAATGTCGATTATTGCATAGATGACATCAAGCGAATTACAAGCAATAATGATAGCTCGGGAGGAAACTATGAATACATAATTATTTACATTTTTATTTATTATTATTACACACTTTTGATAATGAAATTTAGGAACCGAATTTAACTTAAATCGTTTAATCCTATTCATAGAAAAAAATACTAATTATAAAGATGATTTCTTTTGGTAATAAATCCGGTCTTAATATTATTAGGTATAAGGTATTTTGTTATTTTCTGTATAACTTTGAAATAATAATAATTCTTGAATAGAGATATCTTTATAATTAATATTTGAATAATTACAATAGTTTATAATTCGTCTAGTTTTAAGAACCACACCCAGCAAACACAGTAATATAACATATACATTTAAAACATGAAACACGCGTTCTTTAGTTTTCAAAAGTAATATGTTATGTAATATACTTGTAAGTTACATGTAAGGCGGAATGTCCGCCCTGGAACATTGTATCATATACATAACATAAAGTTACATGTAAGGCGGAATGTCCGCCCTGGAACATTGTATCATATACATAACATACATAAGTTTATAACATAATTGATGACATGTAACTTTAACATATCAGCCACAAATTTGAAATATGGGTGTTATGTATATAAATTAATATTAGTGAAATATTTCATTGTAATATATTTTAAAAATAAAAATAAATTTGATTATGAAGCATAACGTATAAAAATGCATTTCGGAAGGTAGATTTTTATTACAATTTACTACCATGCTATCATTCAATTCGATTCAATTACACTTTTTGTTGATTTTTGAATTTTGATGACTGCTGGAATTGAACCCGGGACCTTTGCATTGCCATGACCACACGTTGACGACTGACGTCCGTATAGTAAGCACCCCCACTTCAGAAAAATACAAAAATAAAAATGCCATAATTTTGTGCTAATTATGTGCTAATTTTGTACTAACATTAAAAATTTTGTGCTAAATCCAAAACCGCGAAAACGGACGTCACTCTATTGGAGGTGCTAACTATACGTATAGTTGGCACCGCCATACACTAAATTATCACAAAATTAAAAAAATTTTAGTCTATAATTATGTGCTAATTATGTGCTAATTTTGTACTAACATTAAAATTTTTGTGCTAAATCCGAAACCGCGAAAACAGAAGTCGCTCTATTGGAGGTGCTAACTATACGTATAGTTGGCACCGCCCTACACTAAATTATCACAAAATGAAAAAATTGTTAGCCTATAATTATGTGCTAATTATGTGCTAATTTTGTACTACCATAAAATTTTTTGTGCTAAATCCGAAACCGCTAAAACGGTAGTCGCTCCAATTGAGGTGCTAACTATACGTATAGTTGCACCGTCCTACACCAAATTATCACAACATGAAAAAATTATTAGCCTATAATTTTGTGCTAATTATGTGCTAATTTTGTACTAACATTAAAAAATTTGTGCTAAATCCGTAACAGCTAAAACGGTAGTCGCTTTAATGGAGGTGCTTACTATACGTATATTTTATATTATCAAAGTTATGAATTCTTTTTTATCTTTGAATTCCTTATAATTTGTGCCTATTTGAACCCTAAACTCGAATTTAATATTTCATAACAATAAAGAAGTTAATTATATTTTTGGTCTACCTACACAGTATAAAAGTAGGACACGAATTAACTTCATTTTCAAAACCCTATCTTCATAATAAAGGTTAAAGCCCTCTATTGGAAAAACACTTTTGTATTATAAGAAAAAAAACTTGTGGTTTTATTTACACTAACTTTTCTTTTATTATTAATTTGCGATTTGATCTTATGCCATAATATACCTAAATTAAATTAAATTTTTGACAAATATTACATTATTTGGCAAAGCCGTTTTATAGAACACTGCTGTTAAAATAATTGTTTTATTTTTGGAGATATCTTCAATATATTCGTTCGTACGCAACCTTAATACCTACTTTAATCAAAAACCTGTAATTACTTCAGATTCATTTAAATAATATAAACATTTAAAATAAATTTTTACTACGTAAACATATTTTATAGAAAGTCAACTAGTTTGCATAAAATTTTGTTAATAATAGTGACCAAATTAAGATTGTTATGTACATTAGTCGATAGTCCGCCTCGCAGTGGTACGTATGTCGGGAGAAGGTACCACGCTCGCCGGCATCAGTTTCGTACCGAGCCCGCACTTACTCGTGTACATTTTCATTGCTTATAAATAGATCTTAAAATTGTTTATAGGTCATAAATGACAACGATTGTGACTCTAACCGCTATAAAAAATTTGATATCCGTACCTATACCTACGTCAATTATTTTTAAAAAGTGGATAAAGAAGGCTTTTAAACGTGTCTGGAATAATCCTCAAATCATAATAATACATAATAAGTTTCCGAACTGTACCAATGTGCCTGTCTCTCATGTAGTGTATAATTTTGGTAATTGTAATCGACTTACCATTTTATTGAAGAAAATCTTCAAAAAACTTTGTCTCTTATAAAATCCAAAGCAAAAGATGCAAAATACAATGATTAGTGGAGCATGTACCTATGTGCTCAAAGCAAAACACAGAAATGATTTGGAGTGAATTAAATCTTCGGAATATTTGAGAAGAGCGCTAGTCAAAAGAATTAGTCACTGTTCTTAAATTACTTAAATTCCCAGATTTTGTATTCTTTTGGAAGAGCAGGTACAGTACAATAACGTCAAGGTAATTAGGGGTAAGTAGGTAATAGGAACAGTGTATTAAAATTATCGTTGAAAGTAAGATTAACATAACGGAAGACACTGTACAAACAATATAACTTAAATAAATTTCAAATTCATTCGTTTTTACTTGGCAAAGTTATAGAAAAAACTGCAAATACTGTATATTTTGTATTATGTAACCCAAACCAAAACATAAGCCGTTAATATAATAATTTGCAAAAAAGTATTCCTGGGTTCAAGTTCATTTCAAAAGTAGTCTAGAAACAAGCGTCCACAATTACAAAATTATAATAAAAAATCTGATGTGGCCAGTACGAGACCTCTCACCATAACTCTATTCTTTTTGCTTTTACAAATATATTAATATTATAGGTAGGTAATACTACTACTCACACATATATTGTAGTCATTTTATTTAAACTGCAGAAGAAGATATAAACGATATTTTATTATTGTCACTGTCAGGTCATAATCATTCAAATTTTACGTAGTAAGAAAAATTATTAAACGATCATGGACTACAACATACCGAAATACTAAATTATAAGTATATACATTAAAAGATAAGTACCTACCAGATAAAAAAATCTATAAAATACTAATTGTAGATAATAATCACATAATCTTTCATTTAAAGGCATTGGCAAGTTAAAAATTGACTTTACAGAAATCAAAACTACATTGTACGTTGAGAAACATAGTGATTACAAAAATATTATACTGGTCATAGTTACCGAGATATAAGCCCGTTAAAGTTGACAAGATGACGTCATTACAATAGCTCTGCCTACTATTGTAAGCAAAACAACAAACGCGTTGTGCCTAGCCAAACGAACAGTGAACTGACCGACTGCGGTACTCGGCTAAGATGACGTCATTTCTCTTACTTCAAATAGCTGTAACTTTGTAATAAGTAATCTTACAGACTTGAAACAAAAACTAATCAACTTCTAATTTTATAATTTATTTATTAATACTATTTAAAAAATATCGAAAATAACTTGCCAATGCCTTAAGATAAAAAAATTCTATTTAATTAATTATCTATCGAAATATTTAAAAAAGTATTACTTCCGGTTTGCAGATTGAAACTAAAATTATATTGGGTTATTAAGATCCGTATTAAAACCTTAAATATAAAATTTTCAATTTTAATGTTTGATATTTTTTGAGTTATCGTTCCCGAAAAACACATTTCGAAAATGATAAATTCTTACTCTAGGGACCCTAAAACGTGCTTATCCACCAAAAACGCGTCACAATACCTCTTTTATAAAATATGAGGGAAGAAGTAAAAATAAAAATTGTGCTCTCATTTATAACCTTTAATCAAATCTAATTTAAAATAGTAGAAATGTGAAAAGTGTAGGAATTTCGTTTAGTAAACTGGTAATACGCACCTAAATGTAGTATACTAAAAACAAAAATGTATGTTATTGTTCCTAAAACGCGAATAGCACAAAATTTTTAATGTTAGTACAAAATTTGCATATAATTACACAAAATAATAGGCACATAATTTTTTCATGTTGTGATAATTTAGTGTAGAACGGTGCCAACTATACGTAGGTATAGTTAGCACCTTCATAGAGCGACTACCGTTTTAGCGGTTTCGGATTTAGCACAAAAATTTTAATGTTAGTACAAAATTAGCACATAATTACCACATAATTATAGGCTAACAATTTTTTCATTTTGTGATAATTTGGTGTAGGGCGGTGCCAACTATACGTATAGTTAGCACCTCCAATAGAGCGACTTCTGTTTTCGCGGTTTCAGATTTAGCACAAAATTTTTAATGTTAGTACAAAATTAGCACATAATTATAGGCTTACAATTTTTTCATTTTGTGATAATTTGGTGTAGGGCGGTGCCAACTATACGTATAGTTAGCACCTCCAATAGAGTGACGTCCGTTTTCGCGGTTTCGGATTTAGCACAAAATTTTTAATGTTAGTACAAAATTAGCACATAATTAGCACAAAATTATGGCATTTTTATTTTTTTATTTTTCTGAAGTGGGGGTGCTAACTATACGGACGTTGACGACTGAGCTAAACTGGAATTTAAAAAAAGGCGCATTTTTAGCCATAATAATCGATAATAACAATATTAGTAAAATGTTAACAATTTCAACAACAATTAATACAAATTAAAATCGTATACGTTATGTTAAATATAAATGCAAAATAATAAAAAAATCATACTTGAATTTTAAAAATAATATTGTTGTTTAAGCTTTGCCCGCCTTATGTTATTAATTAAAAACTGCTAATTTTTGCTGAAGTATGAACATTAATATTACTTTGTTTACTTACAAACACTCCATAATATTAAAAAAAAAAAAACCATTGAGTAGGTATTCTTAGATTACCCTGTTTATATTGCTTAAAAACCAAAATTTGATGAATATTTTCTTGCATAGTGCTAATGCATCTATTTCTTAAAAAATAGTACTCGTATGACTAAAAGCTAAAACATTTATATCGTCTATGTGTTTGCTGGGGTAACACTGTCACACTGACGAGAAATAATATTGAACATACTAAACTAATTCATAATTAGTTTGTTTATGTTGAGGTAACAATAAGTAGTATAATAGGTACCTACGTATAAGTATTTTTATTGTTACATCAAAAATATTGCAGACATATAAATTAATATAATCAGTACATCAAAAGTAATATTTAAATAATATTTAAAACTTCTTATATCATACATATAAAATGTGTGATGTTTACAATATGTACCATATTTATGGAACTTACATATTTCAGTATAATTTGTAAATAATATTACAAAAGTATTGTGTATGCAATGTAATATTATGTATCTGATATATAAGATATGTGATATTAAATATACCTATCTAAATTATGTTACTTATATATCTTATAATTAATATTACAATCGTACTGTATATAATATGTAATGTTATGTGTATGACACGTAATTAAAAATATATACATATAATATGATTCAAGAGAGATAGATAATGTATAATTTATGAATATACGTAATATTACTTTGTGCCTTAAAATATCTCCAAATGTTATGTATCATTCATATGTGTGTTTCCTGGGCAGTTTAAGAATACCTTATAACATGTATTATATTGAAAGAAATGGGTAATTTCATCTCAATAGTTTGTTGCTCTTTTATTGCTATGCACGTATGTGTTTGTAAAATAATATTTTGAAATATAAGTATATTATTTTCAAATACCTTCTTTTATTTTATAATTTAATTTAAAAATATTTAAATATACAAAATAAATTTGGGCATCATAATCATGTTAGCCTTGGTTAGTTCTGCCACAGGACACCGCAGTGCTAGTGTCGAGCTTGTTTCCATCAGTTTCCACGGTACTTGGTACTCTATATTACCGTTTTCCACCTGCCCTGTCCAGCTAACATATTTTTTTGTGAAATATAATTGGTAAAATATCATTATACAAAAGTTTAGCTTTTCTGGTTCACTTAAAAATCTGATATTTTTTGAAAGTTTCGCAGGCCCTTAAATCTGTAAGTAGGCCACACGGTCGTGCCAGCTAACACATCTTTAAATGGTTAAACCAACAAAATATATCACCTACATATAACAAAAGTTTTGCTGCAATCACCCATGAAAATTTGACGCCAGCTCCCGGACTATTATGATTACACTATACCAAAATTTGAATTTTTTTGCATGACGTATATTGACAGTAGACGTCATTAAAGTTAACAGTTTCTAAAAATGTATCAAAATCATAGCTCATTTTTGCTATAAATTTTTGTTATTTCTACACAAATTTGAAATTCCACAGCCTCTTAAAATCTTCAGCCCCGCTTTCGGACCAGCTAACACTGCAATTCTTAATTAGTTATTATAGAACTAATTATATTATAAAAATCAGCTTTGTTGAAATGGTCCGGTCAAATTTGACGCCAGCTCCCGGACTATAAGCTTTTTAAGTAATTTGTTCACGTATTTTTTTAAAAATGTTTATATTTTGTTTATAATAATGCAATAACTGATATAATATATATATATATATATATATATATATATATATATATATATATATATATATATATATATATATATATATATATATATATATATATATATATATATATATATATATATATATATATATATATATATATATATATATATATATATATATATATATATATATATAATATAAGATATTGGTTACTGGTAATCTTATAAGATTCAAATTCAGGTTACCGAATTATAAAAAAGAATTGTTAATCATTTTTATTTTAAACTTATTATATGAATTATAATAATTGTTTTCTGAAATTTATGGATCCTGAGGTATCACTTTTTCAGAAAACAATTATTATAATAACTATTATTATAATTAATTAACAAAGCTTATGATTACACTATACCAAAATTTGTATATTTGCATGATGTATATTGACAGTATACGTCATTATAGTTAACAGTTTCTATAAATGTCTCAAAATCATAGCTCATTTTGCTATAAATTTTTGTAATTTCTACACATATATATATATATATATATATATATATATATATATATATATATATATATATATATATATAATAGTAACATCCCACTGTTAATAATTTGGTAATAATATCCCAATTATGTATTCCATGTAATTGTCTGAGAACTGAGATGTTTGTATTGAGTTGATGTAATTTTGGATCGTACTCAGGATGTAGCTAGGATAGACTTACGTAATATCACTTATGGCCATTTGCACCGCCACCACTTAAATTTTATGTGCCACTTAAATGAAAAACATCGAATCGAATTAATGATAGCAATGATATTTCTAGGTTTAACAATGTGATTTTGATTCGATATTAAAATTTAAGTGGAAGCGGTGTAACTGGCCATTAAAGTACAATAATAAGATATTTTTAAACATCCCATGGACGATTCATGTCAAATAGGCAGTTCATCTACCAAGGTATCAAGTAGGTAGATCTGTACTTTGTGCCTAGCACTGTTGAGCTGTTCACATAATCGAAATTGACCGTGCATTTACTCTATAGAACCTCATGTGTTAAATTTTGACTGTTCACTATAGTGGATTGTTCATATACTGGAATATTCACATAACCGAGAGTCCACTGTACTATACGTGCGATAAGTACAGAGTGATTCATCGTAACTTACTTATTTCAAAACGCAATATTGCCCATTTTATGAATCAGAAACTTTTTATTTTTATTTTATAATGTAGGTACATATCTAAAGTTTTGTTTCACCCAGTTTTCAAAATCATATCAGGTATGTGATGCCTCCCCATTATCTATACACTGAATAAGCCGATTTCTGGCGTTTGTCATAACCCTTTCCAGCATGGCAGCGGGTATGTTGGCAATTGCGGCCCGGATGTTGGCCTTCAGATCTTCTAGGGTCCTTGGACGGTTGACATAAACGCGGAATTTCAAAAAAAAAACCACAAAAAATCACAAGGAGCCAAATCGGGCGAGCGGGCTGGCCACTCCAAATCGCCCCTTATTGAGATGAGGCACCCCGGGAAGTGTTACCTCAAAACAGCCATCGTTGCTGCTCCGTGCTCCAACGCATGATGGCGACTGACAGGGTGGGGAAAACTTTAAAAGTGCACCTGTCGAATGAGATCACTCTCTCCCCACTACGATCCCTACAGCCTGAATGGCACGCGTTTTAAAAAAAACAAGTTATGATGACTCACCCTGTACTTCCAATTGCTATAAATTGCTGACTTGTTATAATATGCGATATGGTAATAGAAATTCATTTATACTTACAGATATTTCAACAAACAAGTTAAACCAGAACAAAATAACTAAAAATTCAATAACTGATTCCCATGGATCGAAAACTGTATCGAATGGTTATTCCAATATATCTACAGAAATTTCTAAACTGTATAAATCTTATAAAATATTATACGCATGTTTGGAACACATAAATAGATATTTTAATCTTCAATTATTTATATCGATAGGCTGCTGCAATTTAAATGTTTTGATTAATATTTATTTTGCAATATTTGGAGGATACTACAAGCCTGAAGATAAAACCAGAGCACCTCAAACTGTTGTAGATATTCTAAATAATTTTATATGGGGAGCTTACTACTTTATCAGATTTTTCGTACTGTGTATCTTTGCTTCTAGAACATTAACTGAGGTAAGTTTTGTTGTATATTTCAAAAACTATTATTGGAATAATTGTTGTCAAAGTTAAAGGGTTTAAAAATGGGGTTTTCTCATTTGTACCTACCACTTTGACTTAAAGGGTTGTACAAGATTACACTAGTATAACTGTTTCTTAAACTTAATTTAAAAATAATGTTATCAACAATATTAAATTTCCAAATTTGACCCTTAGCTAGGCAAGGTGAGTCCAACGGACTCATTTTAACATATTTAACTATTATACTCAAACTCCAGTTATATACAGAATGTAACAAAATTTAAGGATATAGTATTGGACGCACTGATCATGAATCAAAAATAATTTTGTTGAAATTCCTAATATTAACATGCAGTAGTTCGTTTACAAAATTTCCCATCCCTACTTGTAACTTTAGAAGCTAATATCTCCTAAACGAAGCGAAGACCGCGTATAGTGATGCCGTTTGTCGAGAGTAGTCGAGAGTGCACTAGACTCTCGTCTCGACTCGGAATTTCTCGACTAATCTCGACATGGAGTCGAGAGTCTCGAAAATCTCGAATCAACTTGGGTTGTGTGGTATTTATTTATTTGACATGCAAAACAAGTCAGTATTAGTTTGTTAGTGTTAGTGCGGCCTAGGTCCAGGCTTATGGGATTACTTATACGTATTTTGTACGAAATAACTCTTTTGTGATATATTTAACTCTAACTAATACATGTTTATTTTATTCCACGGTACCTACTTCATCTATACTTGATTAGTTACCTAAATTTATAATTTTTATAATTAAAACAAATTTTTGTTAATTAATAAAAATGTTTTGTCATTAAGTATACATATATCTTTACTAAACTTATTATTTTGTTAATAACTGTTACATAATTTTAGGAATAGGTATTATTTTTATTACATATCTAATTGATTTATGTAGATCAAAATAAAGATTTTATGTTTAAACATGTAGGAAGGTGGGGCGGAATGGGGTAGCATCTTATTTTGGGTTATAACATGACGAATTTAATAGAAATTTAAAAAAATAATTTTATTTTCTTTTATTTAGACATTGTAGAACATTTTTATAGTAAAACCATTATAAAAAATCAATAAACTGTACTTGAAAAACGCAAAGGAAAAAATATCAGTTTTTATTAATATTTAATTATCAAATCAATATAGACTCATCGTCATAGTTCTCAAAACTCGCGTCATATGTGCCCATTTGTGACACAAGTTGATCACAATAAAGGCCATGATCACAATAAAGGCCATGATAGTTTCTACAGCACGTCGTACGTTGTCTGACGACCAGTTTTTTTTTTAGCTACGCACCATCTGAATATAATATATAAAACAAAATAATTCACATACCTAAATAACCTTATGATAAAACATGTGGGGCATAACATCCTATTCTAAAAATTATAGTCAGTAATTTCACCGTAATATACGGCAAAATTGTAAGAAGACTAAATAACAAATGTACTGGATAACCATCATTATGATAAAACTTAAAAATGACGCTTACCTGCATTCAACATCCATATATTAATTACAAATCTAAGAAAAATTTCGCACACACGTAGAAACCGGCAGAAGGTGAAGACCAATACTAACAAATAGTACTTCTAACCAAACTTGACAGCGTTTTCCCATTCCACCCCGCTACCCCATTCTGCCCCACCTTCCCATAAGAAGTTTGTATACATTTATTGTTTGTTGATCCCCATGATTATTACTTAAAATTTGATACCTAGTATTTTAATTATTTTTGTTTTGTTCAAAAGTGTTTCAAATAATTTTTTTTAAATACAACTTTTTTGTGAAAGATCTCACTATGATCTGGTCCTGATATTCCAGCATCATTAGCATCTAAAAATGCGTCCCGGACAAGAGGTGAAATTTTTTTGAGAATAATTGTTGAATCCTATCATATTCACAAAAGCATATTTCTGTTAATTTTAATTTTAAGCAAATAGTTACTAATCAATTATATAAGACGAGATTCAAGAGTCTCGACGAGACTCTCTTGATACTGATCTCGTCTCGGTTCGAATTTGTAGTCGAGACTTGCCTCATGGTCTCGTCTCGGTTTTCTCGACGAGACGAGACGAGACCGAGACTAGTCTCGACTCTCGCGGCAACACTACCGCGTAATAATCTTTATTAATTATTGTTCCATCCCCGCTCCATCACGTTTCTTTTATCGCAGCAATGTTGATTTTATATCTTTCTATTCCAATGCTACTTCATCCATTCTTCTTGGTTTCAGCATCTTTCTTACATTTTTTTATTGTTCTTTTTAACTACCTATTGATTTTGATTTCTTTATGACCGTTTTCCCGCTTACCGTCTTCTGTGTCGCTCTCTTTGCATTTGCTTTTCACCAGTTTTTTAATCCCGTTGTCAAAGAATTGAATTAATTAATCCCGTTGTCAAGTAAATACGTGCTATTTGTTACAGAGTATCTATGGTAACAATATAAATATTTGTCATAAAATTTACTGTTAAAATTACAAAATGTGTATTCTTTTAAACTATTTTGCATTCGTTTGAGGATGAAGTGCAAAAAATTGCGTATATACCCTCAGGTGATTATTTCCTTCACCTTCGGCTCGTGAAATAAACTTCACCCTCAGGATTAAATCATACACTTTGGTCCCACAATATATAATATACTATTGCTACCCTATTTTAAGTACAGGATGGGGCAAAACAACCTCCCTAGTTTCAATAGAGAATTGTGAAGCGAGCAAAGGTCGTAAAAGGTTGGGAATGGCGTGTATAGAGGCCGGTATTCGATTCGATTCCAAATTCCCCGTCGTCAAGCAGTTCCTGACCGAAAATCGATTACGTTGTGGTAAAAAACTTTCGGGAAACAGGATCTGTTGTCGGGTGCTCGAGTAGTTCGAGGTCGTCCACCTCTCTTCCTGACAACAGATCCTGTTTCCCGAAAGTTTTTTACCCACAACGTAATTGATTTTCGGTCCGGAACTGCTTGACGACGGGGAATTTGGAATCAAATACGGAACGCGCGCTGGGCGGCGATTACAGACTCGTTTCCGCGTATGTATGATTCTATGGCAAAAGCGCGTTGCTCGTTCGTCCACATTATGTTTACGACTGAAACTTTTGTAACGCAAACTGAATATATACCGGCCGCTATACACACCATTCCCATCCTTTTACGACCTCTGCTCGCTTCACAATTCTCTATTGAAACTTTTTTTTTTAGGAGGGGAAATCTTCAGTAAGATGGTACTGTCAGATTCTTACTGACTAAAACCCCTCCCCCTGGGCGTAGATACCAACTCCCCGGGACCGCTTGCGCATTACTTCAGGGAGTTGGCTACCCAGGCGCGCTAGACGCCTTCCTCCTCACACTTCGAGCGCATTATCGCTCTCATGAACGCGCTAAGTACGTTCCAGTGGTGTTCGTCTCGCAACATCAGGGTCACCAGGTTGTCCAGGTTCTTCCTACTTCTTCCCTTTCAGCTTCCCACTTGCTGTAGTAGAAGAGAGTATGCTCCGCCGTGTTGCTTATCCCCGGGCAGTGTCTACAACAATCCGTATCAGCTTTACGTATTCTCTGCAGGTACATACCAAAGCTCCCGTGGCCTGTAAGGGCTTGGACCATGTGATGGTCCGTGTCCCCGTGCTTCCTATTAATCCATGGTTCTAAGACTGGGATAAACCTTCTGGTCCACTCCCCCTTAAGGCTAGTGTCCCACCTTGACTGCCACGCTTCCATGGTTTTCCTCCTCACTTCTGCCCTAGCAGCCATGTCGTACTTGCTTACTCTGCGCTCGTAGAGCCTTGATCGTTCGGCCGCCAGTAAGTCGATAGGTATGCTGCCTGCCAGCACCTGCGCAGCCTCCCCCGAGACCGTGCAGTGGGCACTGCACACTCTGAGTGCCGACTTCCTCTGCTCCGCCGCGAGTAGGTTCCTAGTCCGCTGGACTCGCATCCATTCTGCCCATATGGGCGCCGCGTATAGCATAATCAACTCACTGACGCCTGCCATAATTTTCCTTTTGGATGGGCTAGGGCCTCCTACATTAGGCATAATCTTACCCAGAGCCGCGGTAATCCTCGCTGCTCTAGTGGCGACTCCCTGTACATGGGGAGAAAAGGTGCCTCCATCGTCCAATGTAACCTCCAGGTACTTGACCCTTCTGGTCGGCCTTAGGTCTCACCCTGTACCTGGAAGGTTATTTCCCCTGCCCTTCTTCTTTCTGCCAGTATTATGGCCTCCGTCTTCTCCGGAGCTAGGCTGAGGTCCATGAGCTTCATCCAGTCACAGATGAGTTCCGTGGCCTGGTTCGCTGATTCCATCAGCTTTGCTGGAGTCTTCGCTTTGGCGATGAGGCCCAGATCGTCAGCGAAGCCAATCAGTTTCGCTCCTTCAGGTAGCGGTATCCGCAGGACCCAGTCGTACTGGACGTTCCAGAGAAACGGGCCCAGCACCGAGCCCTGCGGCACTCCCCTAGTGACTTCTTTCTGGTATTGCTCTCCTGCATATTCTACCGTAACTTTCCTCTCAGTCAGGTAGTCCTTGACTATGTTGAGTAGATATGCAGGAATCTCGCGCGCCCGCAGTTCCTCCACAATCCTCCTCTAAGACGCAGTGTTGAACGCGTTACGAACATCAAAGGTCAGTAGGGCGCAAATTTCTTTTTTCCTCCACGTACCCTCCTTTGCCTCTTTTGCCTGATCCACCACTTGTCGGATCGCCGCAAGAGTGCTTCTCCCCTCTCGGAAGCCATATTGGTGTTCAGAAAGGTCTTTGTCGTCCACAAACACGTCCTTTAGTCTCCCTAGGATCAGGTGTTCCATGAGCTTGCCCACCACATTTAACAGGCATAGGGGCCTGTAAGAGGTTGGCTCCCCAGTAGGCTTGTCCCTTTTCTTTATGAGCACAAGCCTGCCAATATTCCAGTTGGCAGGGAACTCGCCTCTCTTCAGCAGCCCGTTCAGTGTTGCGAAGAGCAACTGTGGAGACGATTCTGCCACTGCTTTTACTACCTCTGCAGGGACGTAGTCTGGACCTGGCGCGCGTCCTGTTCTGAGGCGAGCGCTTGCTCTCTGCAGCTCAGCTTCGCTAAAGAGGGGGATGTCTTCCTCCGGAACGATCGCTTTTATCCAGTTTGCCTTGCGGTGGCTCGGAAAGAGTGCCTCTACCGCCCTTTCTGCCTCCTCCCTACTGAGGGCTGAAGGCTTTGCTGCTCCCTTGAGCTTTCTGGTGACGATCTTATATCCTTGGCCCCATACGTCGTGCTCGATGTCCTGTAGGAGCTTTGCCCATGAAGCTTTCTGGGAGGCTGATATTGCCGTTCTCAGATTCTTCTTCGCCCTTGCCATCTGTTCATGTTCGTATTCGCATTCAACGCCCCTGGTATCTCCTGCGAGCTGCAATCGCCTGGCGCCTAAGGATGCCTATTTCTGGGGTCCACCAGTAGACGCCCCTTTTCCTGGAGTTCATGGACTTACGTGGCATAGCCGCATTGCAGAGCTGTCTAAGCGTTTCGTCCAGCTCTTCAGCGCTGGCAGGTGGGGGCTTTGGCTCCTCGTACGCCTCAAGCGCTAGCGTGAGCTTTTGCTTGTCGAGCCTACGACTGCCCAGCCCCTAGTTTCAGTCTTGTGCGTGGTTGCTTTCCCCTTCGCTCCTACCATGAACAGGATGGCGTTGTGGAGGCTGAGGATCTCCTCTTCTAGCACTTCCCAGTCATGTACAAGGGAGGTCATTCCAGGTGTGGTTCAAGTGAGGTCAATGATGGATTCGGAGGCCCCTCTCTGGAAGGTAGGTTTGCCTCCTATGTTTGTCACTACAAGATTGAGACTTGCTGCCTAGGCACTTACCATTCTGCCCCTTTCGTCTGTTCGCGGCGAGCCCCACTCCGGTGCTTTCGCGTTAAAATCTCATGCGATGAGGACCTTGGGGCTTTGTCGCAGCACCGTCCTTTGCAGCATTCTTTAGAAACTCCTCGTAATCCAGCATAGACCGGTTAGGGGAGAAATAGCAACTAAACAGGACCCAGTTTTTTAGCCTTGCCCAGAGTTTTCCTCTTTCCCTGTGTCTTCAAACCCCATTCCTGATAGGAGCTTAATTGCCGCATCACTGTTGCTGTCCCTAAGCCAGTCCTTCGTTGATGCGACGTTGGGTTCGCTAACCACTAGCACTTCTGCACTCTTTAGCGCCGCGAGCGCGTAGAGCAAGTCGTTGGAGGCCCTGCTTCTTCCCACGTTGGCCTGGATGACCACTAGTTCGATGTGGCCATGCTCCCCTCCTCCAGGGTGGCTTCTGTTCCCTTGCATTTAGGGCTCCCCGCAGTATGTCCTGTTTCCTTGCATTTCACGCAATATGGACTATCCGTGCAATCTTTTACCTTGTGCCCCTCCTGGTTGCACCGTAGGCATTTCGTGGACCGGTCTTCTCCCTTGCAGTCGGCTTTCAAATGCCCGTGTTCGTGGCACCTATAGCAGCGCATAGGGGGCGCTCACTCGGTGACCCTGCAAAAAGTAAAATCGATTTTTAACTTACCCAGCGCTGCCACCTTTGATGCGTCCCTCAGGGGTACAGTAATCATCGCTATCTGTGTGCCAGCGTAGGATGGTCGCAGAGACGTCACTTTGACCTGGATGCCGGCTGTCGCTTTCTCGATGGCTTCTTGTATGGCACCCACCGTCACTGCGGCATCCAGGTCTCTTATACGGAACGTGGCTCGGCTGGCAAGGACTTCCGTCTTGATGTCCGCTTGGTTCTTTGCGAGCTCTTCCCTCAGTGCACCGTGAGAAGAAGATCACCGTTGGCCGTTTTCCTCAGCGCCTTGAGGTCTTTTCCGCTGGTCGTCTTGACCTTCTTCACCATGTCTGCAAAAGAAGATTTAGTACCAACCCTTACCACTACTGCCTCGCCTTTGCCCCTCCTTCTCTTGGCTGGGGGAGCACTTACCCTCTCCTGCTCTATGCTGCTCTTTGCGTCGGCCGCCTTACCTGTTGCCTTCTTCCTTCTCCGACTGGCAACCTCCTCCCATTCCTCTGTGGGCGGGGAATGTTCCAGTGGTCCTGCCTCGGGCTTCCCTATGTGGGTTGTCGTTTCCTTGGTCTTGGCCTTGCAAAATCCATAGGTGGTGATTTCTATTGCTGCATCCTGGAAGACCGTTTCCACCATCTTTCTGGCTACCCCGCATCTCGTGCTGCCCGCGCTCCCGCCTATCTTGGGGACGGTTATTTTCCTGCTCCCATGCTTCTCTACAAGGTCCCGTAGGGACACCAAGCACTGGTAGGCAGCTTCGTCGCTTTGACGATTCCCTGGTTTTCAGGTAGTAATAGTGCCTGGTACTCACTACCCACCTCTAGTTTGGCATGACCCGCCTGTCCCGGCGTGAGACCCGTGCACATCGCTCTGAGATGGCTGTCCTGGGCGGTGTTGGTCAATAATGACCACATCGTTATCGCCAGTGGTTTCCGCATCAGGGTCCATACCATTCGAGTCTTCCTATACGCTTCCGTTGGCCATCTCTTTCCTGAGAGCTCAATGACCTTTTCCAGGCTAGTGGCCATTTTCATCTCGTCCTGGATGTCGTCAAGTGAATATGCCGCCCCGTTTGCCGGTCGGGGGCCACTCTTATTCTCTATCTCCTTCTCCACCCAGTCCGTCTGGGTGGCACAATCCCTACGTACCACCTGATGCCCTTTGGAGATTTCCTGCGCGATGTTGTTAAACGTGGAGCCCCTGTTGGCCCAGAGCCGGCCGAAGTCTCAGAGTCGCCTGACCACGTTGGCCAGTTGGAGCGCCCCCTGATTGACGTCGCTTCTTGTGTTTTTACGGCCATGGTGCCTTTCAGCTTCCGCCAGTCTGAGTCGGTGCTTCTTTGGGCTGCGCCCGCCTCTTGTTCTGCCCCAGCTGGAGTACTCTCCTTGGTCTCCCCCTCTGGACTAAGCAGTTCTTTTGCCTCAGCTAGGAGGCGGTTGATAGTGGCTATCTTCTTGGTAATGGGTGTGTTCTCATTACTGTCGTTGACCCTCTTCCTCTTGGGAGTGTCTGGTTCCGTGAAGTCCACCAGGATCTCACTTGTTGCAGCTTTCAGCGCCTCCTCAAAAGTGCACACTGAGTATGCCCTAGGTCTGGCCGGAGATCGCTGCAATGTCCTGCCCGTGAAAGGGTACGGGACACTTTTAATCTCGGCGACCTTCTCCTCCTGTCCTGCAAGAGAATCACCATTAGTGTTACCATTGCCCGCAGGTTCCTGGTTCCTTGCCGTCCATTCCTCGACGTTTGTGAAACCGTCGCTCTTCCTATCATCGGTCTCGGCACCCACCGTGTCCGATGACGTCGTAGCCGTGTTACGGTCCGGCTGGCCCTCCCTCCCCATCATTGTAGCAGAAGATGCCATTCTGAAACAAACAACCACACACCGTAGAATGCTCCGACACACACTCTAGGCAGGCTCCACCCACAATCGCGCGTAGTTACAGTCTTCCCGCACCTTGCAAAATACATGCCTTTGGACAAGAATACGGGAAACTGACGTTCTCCTAGGCGGGATCATATTAGTAGAGCCCCCGTACGGTCGCCATGCCTGGGTCGTCCATGGTAGCTTCCTCTTGAAGCTTAGTCACGCTCCGGTCCCGGTCGCTACTCGCCCCACTGCACCTTGCTAAGCCATAGCCCCAGTATAATCATTTGCAAATTCCAGCTACCGATGAGGCTCTTCCAAACCTCAGGTAAGGTATACGAGGAGTCATCCAACCATCCTAAAAACCAAACCCAACGTATCCCAGGCTTTCACCTAGCTGGGTAATTTGCATCATATACTGTTCGTAGAGGGCCGCTCCGTTTCATGTGGTTTTTGCTCCCGGTGCCCACGAACACTACAGACACTGATGACAGCACTCAACATTGAGGGACGTCACATACACGTCAGACTATCACTAACACAGAAGCGGTTTGGTATCGGAGTACCTTCTCCGGATGGGGTGCCTCCATTGGCTAGCTCCCGAATTCCGTCTACCCGTTGGTTTTATGTCAGAGTGTCCTTCTCCTAGACAGGTTGCCTCCGCAGGCTACTTCCCGAGCCCTGTCTGCCTGTTGGTGTTATATCGGAGTGACCTTCTCCTAGACAGGCTACCCCATTGGCTAACTCCCGAGTCCCGTCTACCCGTTGGTGTTATATCGGAGTGACCTTCTCTTAGACGGGGCGCCCCCATTGGCTAGCTCCCGAGTCCCGTCTACCCGTTGGTGTTATATCGGAGTGACCATCTCCTATCCGGGCTGCCATCCAAGGCTAACGAGTCCACGTCCACCCGGGTGTTAGGTCAGAGTTTTCCGTCTCCTAGACAGGCGGTTAACGAGCCCTGCCGGCCCGGTGCTGCATTTGGTCTGGGTCCCGCCGTCGCCATCTCCCTGGGGTCAAGGGTCCACACATTGGGTTTCTAGGCCCATGGTGATATCCCCCCAGCTTATCCAGTAGCTCCGTGACCTCCGGAACCGAAGCCAGTTAAGGCCTTGCCAGAGGTCCGTCACCCACCATGGAGCCACACGCTACCGGCCATCGGCTCATTGTGTGACTCCTGGACTCACCAGCCAGTGTGGATAACTCCGAACTACCGCGCAAGCCCCCCTCCACCACGACAAGGTAGCAACACAGGGGGGGGGGGCTCTATTGAGACTAGGGAGGTTGTTTCGCCCCACCCTGTATAACAAAATATTATCATTATGATTGTTACTCACAAGAAAAGTTTAAGAAAATTAATTTTTATTGTTGCATGTTTTAGTGTAAACGAACAAAGAAAAAAGTGGCTGAAATTCAAACCAGGTTTCTAGATCGTAATGCAAAAGAAGAGGTAAGACAATAAAAATTAATTTACTTGTTACTCACTTGTAAACGCCATTATTTAATTTTAATCCCTACATTACCTCTGGAAATGAATCTTACAAGATACTAACCTGCACGGAGTAAAATATTCCAGGAGAGGACTCGGCGTATGTTTTCATTGTTGTCATGTGTCCGCAAACATAAAACATTTTAGAAGAGGATGAGAGAGAGATAAAATGAAGGAAAATGATCGAAAGATCGAAACGCGTCGTGATCAATACAGTGTTGAGTTGTTTGGTTTTTTTGCATTGAATCATACATTTTATCGATCTTTGTATCAAACCTTACACCATACACTAATCTGGATACATTACTCATTGATGAGTTCATAAACGGAACGATTTTGTTTTATATTAAAATGAATGCCTTATCAGATCTGCTGATTTTTTAAACATTTATTTAACACGTTCACTGCGTACGGCTATTCGGTCCTTATTAGACTTTCCCGTAGTGCGGCAAATTTTTGTTCGTATTTTCTACTTTTCGGAAAACATATATTTTTTAATTATTGGCGTAATTTATGATGCAAGGTAGCTTTGTGATCGGCAGAACTTATATTATTTATATTTATAATTAATTTCATTGGGTACGTTTCCTCCCTCATCGCAAATGTAAAAAAATCATTCTTCAGTTTTAACATGTACGGAAGAATATTTCTTGTTGAATTTTGTAAAAAAAAAAATCAAGAATGTTACGCTACGTTACGAAAATCAATGTCAAACTGAGAAAATAAATAGGTTTTGCCCAGACTGCCCCAATAGACCCAGTTTGTGTATACCGTTTTAATAAAATACATAATTACTTATTATATTTATATTTTGAATTTTTCAATAATTTTGTTATTTATAAAATGTAATTTTGTTATCCTTATGTAATAAAATATATGTAATTACTATATTCGTGTTTATTTAAAAAAATTATAACAATTTTTTTTAATTTGCTCTATATGCGATTAGGGAGTAGGGACTACTAGTCCCTCGGCGGAGATAAGGTATAGTAGATAGTTGCTTGTACTATATTTCCAAGTTTACAAACCATATCATTCTACTTATATTTCGTCCCGAGAGATGGAATTAAATGAAAATAAAAATTAGGGACCAAAGCACCCCTTACCGCAGTAAAGAAAAGTTCTAGTAGGAACCAACTGTCCCTAAACGCATTACAGGAAATTCTACAAAAATTTCATCGCAGTGAACGTGTTTAGACCACGTTAGTGTAACGATCATTTTGTCGCAGCAAATTTAAACTAAAACCATATCTCGTCCCTGCCTATTTATACGCCCATGTTATTCTTATGGGAACAAAAATATGCGATTTTCAAACTGCTCCAAAGATGGTTAAAATGCAAATCTTAACTATAAAATATTATAAATACTCATCTCCAATGTTTTATTTATCCTCTAATGTTATATAATTGCCCAAAAAATCCTATATTATTTAATAAACTTAAATTAAAACAGTAGGTATAAAAACTGAAACGTATGGCGTAGCTTTTTCACATTCCATCTACTTGACCTGCGCATTAGCCTGGCCTTGTGCTTGTATTGTCACTTTTTATATTATATTTAACTTAAACTTATATTTGTACTTTTGCTGCACATAAATCAGAGAGTAATGTGCAAAGTTAGTAAAAAACGCTAAAGTGTACTTAAGAATAACTTAAATATTATAAAGTGAAAATGTCCTCCCATAAGAGCTCCATACATTTGATTTGAATTTAGGGTTTTCGCTACAGTTTTACGATATCGTAAAATTTCTTAGAATCGCACCATTTGTTTAGAACCAAATAAACAACAGTCTTATTATTTTAATATGTGTTTCTTATTCTTATGCTGTTCGTATTATTACCGTATGATTCTAAATGTTTATAATATAAAATATAGTAAAATTCCTATTTCGCGTTCATGTAAACGATAGTAAATTCACCTGACAGTTGCATAGAAACGGAATAGCGTCGTTTCCTCTCCTGTAATATTTTACTCCGTGCTAACCTGTAAATTTGACAGCTGAGTTAGTAGCTTATGTTTATATAAACGGTTCACGTTGCCACAGTAATACTTTCAAAGTTTATGAGAAATCATTTAAGACAATTTTTGACAGAAGAGTTGTGTGTGAATGACAGAATTTGGTTACAATTTTTAAATTTTTATTTACAAATGAGTAACAAGTAAAATGTTGCACAATGCACAAAAAAGTAACTGTTTGACAGCTTCAGGGAGGTCCTTTCAGCAGTAAATACGGTTTTACCTTGCTAGTAATGTAATATACTATTACATATTCTCGTGTTATCTTTTGATGCCTTGGACTTGGGCGTTATTTTCATTAAAAAAATAGTTACTAATGGACGATTTTCAGTGTCGATTATGCGCATGCTTGCTAAATCAGGAGACCTATTCTAATTCGTAGGGACCGGTCGCCTGTTGTCTCAGTCGCTAAGTCAATCAAGTCAAATTTTGAGTCAAAATCTTGAGAAACTAATTTTTTATGTTGGTATAAAAATTATTTTGTATTGGTACTTATTATTTATGTCAGCTTTTTGATATTAGTTTGTCAAAAAATTGTCAATTTTATTTTGCAATCCGTTTGTAATTTTGCAATCATTATGAGTTCACGTGAGCGTGAGATTGAGGGTAGGATGTCGATGGAGCAAAAAATGTGTCTCTTAAATTATATTTTTAATAACAATTTATTTAAAAGAATACGAAATTAATTTAAATAATATTGTACTAACCTTATTATTATAATTATATTATGTATAACAAATATCGAGACATATATTACTCAACATTTTTTATATTTTCCAAAAAAAAAACCATTCACTTTCAAACACTACGCGACTGACAGTACTACTTCGCAACTGCCTTGTAGCAGTAGCCAAGTCTGAAGCGACCAGCTGCTAACTATGACGTCATATACGAACTTTTTTACTGTACCAATGGATGGCATAAGTATACAGTCGCTAACTATGCCGTCATAAAGTCGCTTATTTCAGTCGCCAACGAATTAGAATAGGTCTCATGAGTAAGACATTTACTAGGTTTACCGTGAAGTTGAAGTAAATAGTCGGGAATGCAGTCAATTTTCTTTATTTTCTACACTGCCAACGTTTCGACACCACTTGTGTCTTCTTCAAAGGCTCTACATACAAAAACATCGAGATGTTATACAGAAGTACATTTTAAATAATAAGTTACTTACAGTAGATGAACTTTAGATATTTTTAAGAGAAGTGCATAACAAAGTTGCACCAATATTAGATACATAAATTCTGGTACTACAGAATAGTCAAAAATAATTATAAATTTAAAACACGTCCACGAAAAAATACTCATGTTACATGGGCAAGCCAAAAATAGAGAATAACGGTAAAACCACTGTCCTGCAGGAAAGCATGTATATACAAGCAGGGATCCCTGATACAAGTTATCCTTATGACGTAAGTACGCATGAATCAAAAAACAGCGGAACTATGTACCGTGCAACATGAATGTGAAACTTAAAGCTAAGAATTCTTGTAGTGTTATGTATTAAATAATTGTAAAATATTTAAATATATGTTGCTCAGATCTTGTATATCGCTGCGGAAATTAACACAGTTTTCTTCCTTTTGTATTTGAAGCATTTCCAGAATCAATCTTTTTTGTAGATTCTTCTCTCTGTCGATGACTTCAGTGTTTCCATAATCAAAGGTGTGATTATGGTCTCTACAATGTTGCGTTAGCGCACAGATGTTAGTGGTTTTGTTTGCTGGCTTTATTGAGTTCCTTTCATGCTCCTTTGCTCTGGTTTTTAATAAACGTTTAGTTTGACCTATATAGCATTTGTTGCAGTCTTTACATGGGATTTTGTATACCACTCCTGACTGCAACATGGTGTCTATGGGATCTTTAATTTTGCTATACAAGTTGTTTATGGTTTTACCGGTTTTTGAGCGACATTAATATCCAGTTTCAATTCTAAAACCCGCTTTAAGTTGTACGTAACTCCCTCTACATACGGAATTGAGACATACATTTTATTCTGCACCGGTGCGTTGTCAAGGTTGTTGTTGTCACTGCGTTCTTAAGAAGTTGGGTTATGATTCAGGATCATGTCTTCCGTGGGTATTTGTTTGCCTTTAATAATTCTTTTACCGTGTGTACGGCTTCATTCTGGTGTTCTGGTGATGTTAAAGAAATCGCACGTTGTTTAAGATTTTTTGCTACATTCAGAAGTTGATTTTTAGGATGTCTTGAATGATAACTGATGTATCTGGTGGACGAGGTCGGTTTTCTATACCACTTGTAGGCGATGGTGTTGTCTTTATATATGCTTTGGTATATTGGTCCTGTTACTGGTGTTATTTTTAAGTGGACACAGTACTAATACATGCCTTTTAAACATCGTGGATTCATTAATAACAAATTTCGACAAATCAAAAATTTCATTTCTTGTTCAGATTGATTTCTCAAAAGCTTTTGATATGATAAATCACAGTTTACTTCTTGCAAAACTTCATTATTATAAATTTTCCAATAGTGCATTACGATGGTGTGAAAGTTATTTTAATAATAGACAATTTTATATTAATATGGTTAACAATACACAATCACTCAATTCACCCTTATTCTCTTTAAACTGTGGGGTAGCACAAGGATCTATTCTGGGCCCATTGTTTTTCTTACTGTATGTAGCAGATTTGCCATCATCATTAGAATTTTGTGATGTACATTCATATGCAGATGATACGCAGATTATAGCTACTGTTGAGCCAGTGGATATTAATGAACAGTGTCATCTTGTAAATAATGATCTGGAGAGGCTAGTTGCTTGGGTAAAAAACAATGGTCTCAAAATTAACGCTGCGAAATCATCCCTAGTAGTAATTGGTGCTCATGATAATCCCGACATAATACTCGATGGAGTAACACTAGAACGCAGTCGCGTAATAAAAAGTTTGGGAATCTATATTGATGAAAATTTAGATTTCCGTATCCATGTACAACAAAAATTAAAAGCTGCAATAATTAAATTACGCCACTTATACCAATTTCGTTATTTACTTTCACCATCAGTAAAGCTTCATCTAGTAAATACTCTAGTTTTGACAATTTTTGACTACTGCGCCTGTACATATATACCCAATCTAACACAAGCAGATAAGCGTAGAATAACCACTTTCCAAAACACCTGTCTAAGATATGTTTATGGAGTTCGTAAATACGATCATATTTCTAATTACAGATCATTAGCAAAGATGGAAGACATCGACACCCGTGTTAAAAAATCATATCTTATCCTCACACATAAAATAAATATTACTGGTACTCCGTCTTATTTGAAGAAGAAACTAAATTTAAAATGCTATCCATACGGTCTACGAGTTAAGGATTTATTTGTTGTACCTTCTTTCAAAAAATCTAAGTTTAAAAATTCATTTTCTTATTTAGCACCTACGTTTTATAATGCTATTTCAGACGAATTGAAGTCTCTGTCGTTAAATTCATTTAAAGTTCATATAAAATCGGAAACTTTTGAGTAATATACGTTATCTCTGTAATAATGTATTTGATATATATTATATTATAGTTTAAGTTTTTCATCATCGTTATTTCTAATTGTAAAAATTTCAAATTCTATATTATGTAATGGTTGGGTGGAAGAGCAGCCTTGGCTGAACCCCGCCTTTGACGTATGTCAATAAAGTTTATATTTATTTATTATTTATTATATTTACTGACATGGTCCCAGTTCTTGTCTACTGCTTGTAGGGTTAGATCTAGAGGGATGTTTGTAAATAAGGACACCGCATCGAGAGAGACAAGGACGTAGCCCGGGTCTAAGGTAATATTTTTGATGAAGTTAGTAAATTCAAAAGAGTTCTTAACATAGTATTCTTCATTTTCTAGAAAACTCAGTTTGATGGACAGAAATTTGGCCAGATTAGCTGTGGAAGCATTGACGGCACTTACAATTGGTCGCATGGGGTGCCCTTCTTTGTGCAATTTAATCAATCCGTAGAATTGGGGGGTGGTTGCATTATCTGTTGTTAATTGTTTTTTAATGTAATTGTTGTTGTACAGGTTCTTAATTAAATTGTTGTTTTTATTCTGTATTTTTGTTGTTAAATCATTCTGTACTTGCTCATATGTTTCTTGGTCGCTTAAAAGATTATTCATTTTTGCGATGTAGCAGTGGCGGTGCGTCAGATGAGGCAGGTGAGGCTGAGCCTCACCGCGTAAAATCGTAATTTTAAATTTTTTATTTTTATTATAATTTTATTTATGTACGACTTCATTATAATCAATTGTTTATGACGTTGTTTAGCGTGCATAAACTACCAGTTTATGCACTAGTGCATAATGATAAAGTAAAACAACAATTAAAATTAATAAATTTTTTTAATTTATGAACAAGAATTCAATTAAATGAAAATTTTATAAATTACAATAAGGAATACATTTTACAGGCTCCTGACAAACTGACACTAAATTACCAACAAAATAATATAAATAATATTAATCAATTTCATGTAAAATAAACTAAGTACAAACCTTATTTAATTGTTTAGGGATAAACTAGCTAATTAGGTTATCTATTCCTTCGTTTATATTAATATTGTAGCACACAACATCAAATACTTGGCCCATCTGAATATCTTATACGACGAGATCAGTATTGAAGTACTTACAATATTGTAGTATTTTCGGTATTTTCCTTTATTTGGCATAATCAGGAGAAGTGTTTCTTTTGCATTTAATGCAATTTCAATAATTTCTTTCATTTCTAGACCAAAAATAAGAATGTTTTTAATAAATGTCAGTTTGTGAGTTTCAATATTTTTCTCAAACAAATAATCAATAAACAACTTTGTAACCATAACAATAGAAAAAATACACTAATACTATCAAATTTTTTTGTCAACCCGATTATGTCAAATACAAATGTCATTCTAGGCAATATAAAAATTGATTATAATGAAGTCGTACATAAAATATTGTATGTAACTCGTACATAATCGGACTTTATAGATTCGCCTTATTTATTAGCCTCGTTCGCTGCGCTCACTCTGCCATAAACAACGGCTCTTCAATAAAGTCCTAGATTATGCACTTGTTACATAAATATCTATTATCTAATTTATTTTTTTATTATAAATCGACTACATATTTATTTAAAAATAATTATTGTTGCACAATAATGCAAAAAAAAGTATTTAAATAGTGTTATTTTCGCGCGAATCATAAATAATGTGTACAGTGAGGCTGCTGCCGGCAACGGTTGGTTTCATTCATCGTCAGTGCGACCGAGCGACGGAGTGACGTGTGTGTATTCTCGTATGTTCATGCGGTGGAGAGGCCTTGGGAGAGGCTAGGAAAATATCGCCTGTCTTCGCGCAAGGCACACACAACACACATACATAACACACAGCCTCGCATAGCCTAACGCACACAGCTAAATACACGTGAAGAAACAAAGGTTATTTTTACTTTGTTGTTGATTGCTTGTCTTATTTATTGTTGCGATTGCTATTTTATTATATATATATATATATATATATATATATATATATATATATATATATATATATATATATATATAGGTTATAATTTGTTATGTTTTGAAACTAATAGTTTCTAATAAAAATGATAAATAATTATAAATAAGAATAAATGTAAAATCTAACAAATAGAACTTGTAATAGTTTTATCAATATTTAAATAATAAACAATGACATCATTCAACTACTATTCAACATTTCTATATTATGAACAAATAAATAGAATTATTTCAATTAAATTTTTATTATAAATACCTATTTAATATTTGTTAAATTTTTGTTCGCCTCACGCTTGTATGTTGTTTTGCCGAGAGCCGCAGAACGCTAGTCGCGTGTTGTTGAATGTTTTTTCTATTCTGTTACCTACTTTATTTAAATATGTATGTACTTTTTGTGGACGTACTATATATACCATAAACATATCTCCTGTGCGTTAGAGAAAACAAAATTAAAAAAATATTATCTGCTGTTTTTACGATTATAGCGTTTTATCTTAATTCACAAAAAATTATTAATTTAAGTAATGAAATAAAGTTCTATTGTTTTATTGATTTTATGCGTAAAAAATTGATTTTAGAACGTTTCATTGAAATTATGATACAAAGTGTTTAAAGGCGTTTAAAGCATTCGACCTTGAACTCAAAAAAAAAAATCGCCTGCGGCGCATTTTTATTTTGCCTCACTTAACTTAGGAGACACGCACTGCCACTGCGATGTAGTCATTTTTTACAACGCTACAGTTTTATTAGCCTTATCAGCCTTAATTATTAGAATTTCAGGATTATCTTTTAAGAATTTCTTGGTTTTATTATATGATTTTATTAAGGACGAGGAAATATTGTCATTTGGTGAGTTGTTGTTTTCATTATGAGCGAAGTTCGTCAAAATGTTCGTTATTTGCAACCTAACCTCAGTTTTCAAACTGTCATCCGTCGTAGATGTTATCGCGTTTTCGACATCTGCAATGATTTTGAAAATAGGGATTTCTTTTTTCTGCAGAGGTACATTGAATTTAGGTCCCAGTGCTAGAAGTTCAGCAACTTGTGGTGGGAAGGTACACATTATTTAGATTTAGGAACCAATCTTTTTCGTGAAGATGTATATTATATTCCGTGCAGAGGTGATCAAATTTTTTTATAAGATTGTTTTTTACTATGTTTTTCCAATACTCATATTGCCTGTTGATAATCGAAATTAATTTGTACCAATGCATGTAGCTGACTCTGTTTTTAATAGCATGTGACAATTGTGCATACGTATTTTCTAAATCCTTAATTTTCCAACAACTAATTTTAATTTCAATGTTTAAAATTCGTTTTTAAAACTATTGAGGGTGTTATTTACTAAGTTTGTATACGGGTGGTCTGTAATGAATAAATTTTCTATGCAACCGAAGTTTTGTTTAATGTGAAGTGGCGTAATGTCATTTTTGCGACATTTTATGAGGAACGTTCTGTTGTTCATAGCATGCACCATTTTTTTGTTGACATTTTAACGTTATACCTTGTATTTTCACCGTAGGTATCGCATATTTCTTGTGTGAAGGTCATAATGGAAAAGGGCGTGTTTCTCCCTACGCGAGTTGATGAAAAGATGAATATTCGACTGGAAAGTTGATGTGGGAAGTAAATAGTTATTTTTGACTATTATGTAGTACCAGAATTTATGTATCTAATTGGTGCAACTTTGTTATGCACTTCTCTTAACAATATCTAAAGTTCATCTACTGTAAGTAACTTATTATTTAAAATGTACTTCTGTATAACATCTCGATGTTTTTGTGTGTAGAGCCTTTGAAAAAGACACAAGTGGTGTCGAAACGTTGGCAGTGTAGAAAATAAAGAAAATTGACTGCATTCCCAACTATTTACTTCCCACATCAACTTTCCAGTCGAATATTCATCTTTTCATCAACTTGCGTAAGGAGAGACACGCCCTTTTCCATTATGACCTTCACACAAGAAATATGCGATACCTACGGTGAAAATACAAGGTATAACGTTAAAATGTTACTCAACGTCAACAAAAAAATGGTGCATGCTATGAATAACAGAACGTTCCTCATAAAATGTCGCAAAAATGACATTACGCCACTTCACATTAAACAAAACTTCGGTTGCATAGAAAATTTATTCATTACAGACCACCCGTATACAAACTTAGTAAATAACACTCTCAATAGTTTTAAAAACGAATTTTAAACATTGAAATTAAAATTAGTTGTTGGAAAATTAAGGATTTAGAAAATACGTATGCACAATTGTCACATGCTATTAAAAACAGAGTCAGCTACATGCATTGGTACAAATTAATTTCGATTATCAACAGGCAATATGAGTATTGGAACAACATAGTAAAAAACAATCTTATAAAAAAATTTGATCACCTCTGCACGGAATATAATATACATCTTCACGAAAAAGATTGGTTTCTAAATCTAACTAATGTTACCTTCCCACCACAAGTTGCTGAACTTCTAGCACTGGGACCTAAATTCAATGTACCTCTGCAGAAAAAAGAAATCCCTATTTTCAAAATCATTGCAGATGTCGAAAACGCGATAACATCTACGACGGATGACAGTTTGAAAACTGAGGTTAGGCTGCAAATAACGAACATTTTGACGAACTTCGCTCATAATGAAAACAACAACTCACCAAATGACAATATTTCCTCGTTCTTAATAAAATCATATAATAAAACCAAGAAATTCTTAAAAGATAATCCTGAAATTCTAATAATTAAGGCTGATAAGACTAATAAAACTGTAGCGTTGCAAAAAAATGACTACATCGCAAAAATGAATAATCTTTTAAGCGACCAAGAAACATATGAGCAAGTACAGAATGATTTAACAACAAAAATACAGAATAAAAACAACAATTTAATTAAGAACCTGTACAACAACAATTACATTAAAAACAATTAACAACAGATAATGCAAGCACCCCCCAATTCTACGGATTGATTAAATTGCACAAAGAAGGGCACCCCATGCGACCAATTGTAAGTGCCGTCAATGCTCCCACAGCTAATCTGGCCAAATTTCTGTCCATCAAACTGAGTTTCCTAGAAAATGAAGAATACTATGTTAAGAACTCTAGCCCAGTCAATCTAGATTTAACCTGGAAATGGAAGATAGAATTCTAATTTTTTGCACAGATGTTCCTTATAACGTAGTATAACTCTCCTAGAAAGTCCCAAGGTTACCGACGCTTGCTTCCCTCGGGAGAGGCCAAAAGGTCCTAAGGGATGGCAAATCATATATGCAGACATAAACTCGTATAACTTTCGATCGGAATGACGTAGACACGTCAATGATAGCTCAAAATGTTGAGAATAATGTGCACTATACACGTAGACACTCAAAGCTTAATATTATGCCATAATAACCGGTCTAACAACTCCAGACACACAAAAGTGGTTAACGCACAAAATAATTTACGCATTTCAATTATATATTCTTATTATGATTAAATAACATGGTTTTACATTATTTTCTATAGAATAGATACAGAGAGAACACTGTTGCTTTCAGAGGTGACCGGGAATAATAATAAAATTGAAAAGAAAAATTATATAAGTGTACTATTTTACGGATTATGTACAGAGGTAACCCAGTCAAATGGTAGAAAATAGGGAAAAGTTTTGAGATTGTTTAGAAATTTTTATTATTAAATTCTTCGAACATTTCTGTATAAGACAGATGACTTTTAAAAAAATTTGAGGGCCAAATTTACGATTTTCTACGAGACAAAATTGAAAAAATCTTAGTTTTTTAATATTTTTTGTGTTTAATGACCAATAACTTCTAAACTAATTAAATTTTTGACTTCCGGTTTCTTTTATCAAATTTTGAGAACGATTCTCTATAAGTTAGATTATTTTAAAATTTTGTTGAGGGTATTTGTTAAGCCAAAAAATAAAGTTTTTCTTCAAGAGAAAATTGAGAAATTTTAATTTTTAAAATTTATTTTGTGTTTAATGACCTGTAGTTTCTGAACGAATAAAAATTTTGACACCCGGTTTCTTTTATCAAATTCTCTGAACAATTCTCTATAAGATAGATTATTTTATTTTTATCTTAAAGGCCTGAGTGAAGCCAAAATTTTAAGATTTTCGTCACGAGAAAATTGAGAAATTTTAGTTTTTAAAATTTATTTTGTGTTTAATGACCTGTAGTTTCTGAACGAATAAAAATTTTGACATCCGGTTTCTTTTATCAAATTCTCTGAACAATTCTCTATAAGATAGATTATTTTATTTTTATCTTAAAGGCCTGAGTGAAGCCAAAATTTTAAGATTTTCGTCACGAGAAAATTGAGAAATTTTAGTTTTTAAAATTTATTTTGTGTTTAATGACCTGTAGTTTCTGAACGAATAAAAATTTTGACATCCGGTTTCTTCTATCAAATTTTGAGAACGATTCTCTATAAGTTAGATTATTTTATTTTTATGTTAAAGGCCAAAGTGAAGCCAAAATTTTAAGATTTTCGTCGCGAGAAAATTTAGAAATTTTAGTTTTTAATATTTATTTTGTGTTTAATGACCTGTAGTTTCTGAACGAATAAAAATTTTGACATCCGGTTTATTTTATCAAATTCTCTGAACAATTCTCTATAAGATAAATTATTTTATTTTTATCTTAAAAGCCTGAGTGAAGCCAAAATTTTAAGATTTTCGCCGCGTGAAAATTGAGAAATTTTAGTTTTTTAAATTTTTTTGTGTTTAATGACCTGTAATGTCTGTAATGTAATAATCTATCTTATAGAGAATCGTTCAGAGAATTTTGTAAAAGACTCCGGATATCAAATTTTGTATTCGTTCAGAAACTACAGGACATTAAACACAAAAAAACTTTTAAAAACTAAAATTTCTAAATTTTCTCTTGAAGAAAAACTTTATTTTTTGGCTTAACAAAGACCCTCAACAAAATTTTAAAATAATCTAACTTATAGAGAATCGTTCTCAAAATTTGATAAAAGAAACCGGAAATCAAAAATTTAATTAGTTTAGAAGTTACTGGTCATTAAACACAAAAAATATTAAAAAACTAAGATTTTTTCAATTTTCTCTCGTAGAAAATCGTAAATTTGGCCCTCAAATTTTTTTAAAAGTAATCTGTCTTATACAGAAATGTTCGAAGAATTTAATAATAAAAATTTCAAAACAATCCCAAGACTATTCCTTATTTTCTATCTATTGACTGGGTTACCTCTCAGTGGCGGTGCGTGACTCCTAAGTTAGGTGAGGCTAAAAAAAAATGCGCCGCAGGCAATCTTTTTTTTGGTTCAAGGTCAAATGCTTTAAACGCCTTTAAATACTTAGTATCATAATTTCAATGAAACGTTCTAAAATCAATTTTTTACGCATAAAATCAATAAAACAATAGAACTTTATTTCATTACTTAAATAAATAATTTTTTGTGAGTCAAGATAAAACGCTATAATCGTAAAAACAGCAGATAATATGTTTAAAATTTTGTTTTCTCGAACGCACAAGAGTATATTTAGTACGTCCAAAAAAGTACATACATATTTAAATAAAGTAGGTAACATAATAGAAAATTGAATAGAAAAAAACATTCAAAAACACGCGACTAGCGTTCTGCGGCTCTCGGCAAAACAACATTCAAGCGTGAGGCGAACAAATTTTATCTGTTCTTAATTATTATGATTCTTATTGTCCATATATTAAATATTTATAATAAAAATTTAATTGATATAATTTTATTTATTTGTTCATAATATAGAAATGTTGAATAGTAGTTGAATGATGTCATTGTTTATTATTTAAATATTGATAAAACTATTACAAGTTCTATTTGTTAGATTTTACATTTATTCTTATTGGTTATTCATAATTTTGATTAGAAACTATTAGTTTCAAAACATAACTAATTATAATATAGCATTCACAACAATAAATAAGACAAGCAATTAACAACATAGTAAAAATAAACTTTGTTTCTTCACGTGTATTTAGTTGTGTGCGCTAGGCTATGCGAGGCTGTGCGCTGTGTATGTGTGTGCCTTGCGCGAAGACAGACGATATTTCCCTAGCCTCTCTCAATGCCTCTCCACCGCATGAACATACGAGAATACACACACGTCGCTCGGTCGCACTGACAATGAATGAAACCAACCGTTGCAGCAGCAGCCTCACTGTACACATTATTTATAATTCGCGCGAAAATAACACTATTTAAATACTTTTTTTTGCATTATTGTGCAACAATAATTATTTTTAAATAAATATGTAGTCGATTTATAATAAAAAATAAATTAGATAAATAAAATTATAATAAAAATAAAAAAATTAAAATTACGATTTTACGCGGTGAGTCTCAGCCTCACCTGCCTCATCTGACGCACCGCCACTTTTACCTCTGTACATAATCGGTAAAATTGTACACTTATATAATTTTTCTTTTGTTTTTATATTATTCCCGGTACTATACACGTCACTCTCTGTATCTATTCTATACAAAATAATGTAGAACCATGTTATTTGATCATAATAAGAATATATAATTGAAATGCGTAAATTATTTTGTGCGTTAACCACTTTTGTGTGTCTGGAGTTGTTAGACCGGTTATTATGGCATAATATTTAGCTTTGAGTATCTACGTGTATAGTGCACATTATTCTCAACATTTTGAGCTATCATTGACGTGTCTACGTCATTCCGATCGAAAGTTATACGAGTTTATGTCTGCATATATGATTTGCCATCCCTTAGGACCTTTTGGCCTCTCCCGAGGGAAGCAAGCGTCGGTAACCTTGGGACTTTCTAGGAGAATTATACTACGTTATAAGGAACATCTGTGCAAAGAATTCTATCTTCCATTTCTAGGTTTGGCTAATTTTTGTCTAGATTGACTGCGCTACTCTTTTGAATTTACTAACTTCATCAAAAATATTACCTTAGACCCGGGCTACGTCCTTGTCTCTCTCGATGTGGTGTCCTTATTTACAAACATCCCTCTAGATCTAACCCTACAAGCAGTAGACAAGAACTGGGACCATGTCAGTAACAGGACCAATATACCAAAGCAAGAGTTCCAAGCATTAGTAGAATTCTGTTACACACAAGGCTTTTTCTCGTTTGATTCCAAAATCTTCAGACAGAAAATCGGCTTCATTATGGGTAACCCTCTCAGCCCTACCATTGCTAATCTGGTTATGGATCAATTGTTAGAAGCGGTCATACCTACACTACCTTTTAAAGTTCCTTTCATAAAGAAATACGTCGATGACCTGATCACAGCTGTTCCTCTGGAACATACACAAACAATACTAATGAACTTCAATAGCTACAACACCAACCTTCAGTTCACTTTAGAAATGGAACAAAATAACACCATACCCTTCTTGGATGTCTTGCTTATCCATAAAGACAACACCATCGCCTACAAGTGGTATAGAAAACCGACCTCGTCCACTAGATACATCAGTTATCATTCAAGACATCCTAAAAATCAACTTCTGAATGTAGCAAAAAATCTTAAACACCGTGCGATTTCTTTAACATCACCAGAACACCAGAATGAAGCCGTACACACGGTAAAAGAATTATTAAAGGCAAACAAATACCCACGGAAGACAATAAACAAGATCCTGAATCATAACCCAACTTCTTCAGAACGCAGTGACAGCAACAACCTTGACAACGCACCGTTGCAGAATAAAATGTATGTCTCAATTCCGTATGTAGAGGGAGTTACGTACAACTTAAAGCGGGTTTTAGAATTGAAACAGGATTTTAATGTCGCTCAAAAACCGGTAAAAACCATAAACAACCTGTATAGCAAAATTAAAGATCCCATAGACACCATGTTGCAGTCAGGAGTGGTATACAAAACAAATGCTATATAGGTCAATCTAAACGTTTATTAAAAACCAGAGCAAAGGAGCATGAAAGGAACTCAATAAAGCCTGCAAACAAAACCACTAACATCTGTGCGCTAACGCAACATTGTAGAGACCATAATCACATCTTTGATTATGGAAACACTGAAGTCATCGACAGAGAGAATCTACAAAAAAGATTGATTCTGGAAATGCTTCACATACAAAAGGAAGAAAACTGTGTTAATTTACGCAGCGATATACAAGATCTGAGCAACATATATTCAAATATTTTACAATTATTTAATACATAACACTACAATAATTCTTAGCTTTAAGTTTCACATTCATGTTGCACGGTACATAGTTCCGCTGTTTTTTTATTCATGCGTACTTACGTCATAAGGATAACTTGTATATACCTACATGCTTTCCTGCAGGACAGTGGTTTAACCGTTATTCTCTATTTTTGGCTTGCCCATGTAACATGAGTATTTTTTCGTGGACGTGCTTTAAATTTATAATTATTTTTGAATATTCTGTAGTACCAGAATTTATGTATCTAATTGGTGCAACTTTGTTATGAACTTCTCTTAACAATATCTAAAGTTCATCTACTGTAAGTAACTTACTATTTAAAATGTACTTCTGTATAATATCTCGATGTTTCTGTGTGTAGAGCCTTTGAAGAAGACACAAGTGGTGTCGAAACGTTGGCAGTGTAGAAAATAAAGAAAATTGACTGCATTCCCGACTATTTACTTCCCACACATAACACAATCACTGTTTTTAAAATACCTTTTACTAACTCTCATCATGACAGACTGACAGCTATGAATTTAGAACATAGCATAATTTTTACTTCAGAAAAATTCAATAGATTTCTCATTTTTCCTGATAATGGTCCATTAGTTACCTTTTTGCTTTTACCCTTTAGCTTTTGCAATACACTATTGAGTGCGCTAATTCTAATGATTTCAGTTACAGATAATGCTGCAATATTTAAGTAGTAGTAAACCGAAGCTTTCTGCGTTAGGTTTCTTTAAAGTCGATTTACGATTAGTTACCTCTGTAAGTAAAGTAATTCCAATTTGCTGTAATCTATTAATGCTTGTAATTGAACAAATTTTGTAAATATATAGTTAGCTTATCTGAAAATACATTATATTATGATGTTTTATGAGCGTTTAACTGACTTTTATTTTTTAGGCAGTAGCTACAGGTATGACATATTTAGTAATAATGGTTCAATTCAATAACGACAAGAAAAAAAGTAATTTAAATAAGTTACACTAAATTACACGATTTAAACTTATTTTTGTATATTTAATTGTAACTGTAATGAACTTACGAGTGGGTCAATATGAGTTTTACCATGTGAAAAGAAAATAAAAAATATTGTGTTTGAATGATTTTGGTTTCTTTATTCAGTTTGGCCAACCTTTTAAAAGTTTCACAAACCTCAAAAATTAAGTTTCGAATTTAAAAAAAATTTATTTTATTCCATGATTAGTACGTTAAATACTACATGCCATTCTAATATGTACTACCTATACCTCAAGTTATGATACTACCTGAATAATCAAAACTTGATTGAGTCATTAAATTTTTTAATTAACAGGTGGTCGATACCTAAATAATTTTTTTTAAACGTTCAAAATAAAATATATAAATGTGTATTTATTTATTCAGCAATAATATTATCTTATTTAGATTTCAAATATACATACTTGCCTTTAAATTGATTTGATTTAATTGATTTTGTTTTACATTATTTCAATTTTTAAATTAATTAATTCAACAAATTTGATACTATAGTATTAGCTCTGCCAACAGAAATACGTTTACTAATTCATATTAGTTAGTATTTCTTTTAAATACGAGAGGGGCAGCCCTCGTGTCGCCGCAGACGAACCCCAGTGTCTAGCCATTAAATGGCCCTATCTGGGAACGATGCTGCATTAGACACATAAAACTTTGCACGATTTCTTTTTGAAATTGTTGCACCTTCGTTGAACTCGTGGTCGCTTCTCCTTAAAGCGTTTTCTGAATTTTTTCAAAATTCAACCACGTATCTCACAGTTCACCTCAGTTCTCCACAGATGGCGCTAGTAATATCCTGATGCCGCTCCGATCGTGTTACCTTTGCTTAGCTAACAACTACCCCGAAGTTCACACGGTTAGACATCAGATGCTGAGTTGCACTGACGAGTTCTAATAGAACGAAATAGCTGTCTGCAACTATGCAATATCTGTTGAGCGTTGAGGTGAACTGTGAAATACGTTTACTAATTATTCATATTAGTTAGTATTTCTTTTAAATACGAGAGGGGCAGCCCTCGTGTCGCCGCAGACGAACCCCAGTGTCTAGCCATTAAATGGCCCTATCTGGGAACGATGCTGCATTAGACACATAAAACTTTGCACGATTTCTTTTTGAAATTGTTGCACCTTCGTTAATTTAGTTTACTTGTTAACCCTTCACCGTTGTTTAACCTTAGATTTCTAAATATGTTTATAATTTCATAGCATTAATGCTTAAAATATGAAATTAAGTTTGTATCAATAAGATATTATCCAATTTTCTTAATTCCTGTTCATTATATAATTAAAATCAGTCTCTATTATCTATACAGGGTGTTCATTTTAAGTGGCGCACCATTGCTAACTCGAGAACTATAAGAGCTACGAAGTTGGTTAAATTAGCAAACAATTTCTATTTTGTATGACTACTTTAATGAACGAAAGAAAAAAAAAATTAGACCAGTGGTTCTCAAACTACGAGGTGCAACTTTCTTATTTCAAATGGGGACCTATTTTTTTTATTTGCCTATTCTATTCAGTATTTATTTCTGAATTCAACGAGATATTAGTTTTATACCCTTGCATAACAAAAACATTTGAAAAACGCTATGGAAAATTATGATAATTTAATTAAAATCTGATTGTTAGTTAGTGTTATGGAAGAAAACAATTGAATATTAATTGTTAGTGAAAAAGATTCTAGTATACTACACTGATCAGACCAAATAAGGTCGAAACACGTGTCCGTAGTTACCTCCACCTTGTAGTGGAGGTATTGTAGTATTGTATTGTAACTGAACTAAAGAAACAACCCAATACCCTTCGTGAGTCCCACAAACTCAGTATTGTAGTCTCTTTCTAAACGACTTAGTACCTTGAACTCATACACTCAGTAGCGGTCCTGATCTCTTAATTAAAATCAAAGAATCTTTTTCATTGTCAAATAACAATTAATATGAAACAAATATTCAATTTTTTTCTTCCATAGCACTCTTGTAACACTCAGATTTTAATTAAATTATCATAATTTTCAATAGCGTTTTTCAAATGTTCCTGTTATGCAAGGGTATAAAACTAATATCTCGTTGAATTCAGAAAAAAATACTGAATAGAATAGGCAAATAAAAAAAGTAGGTGGTCCCCATTTGAAATAAGAAAGTTGCACCCCGTAGTTTGAGAACCACTGGTCTAAAAAAAATTCTTTCGTTCATTAAAGTAGTCATATAAAATAGAAATTGTTTGCTAATTTAACCAACTTCGTACGTCTTATACTTCTCGAGATAACAATGGTGCGCCACTTAAAATGAACACCCTGTATACTATATATAATTAATTTTTAGACCATACAAAGGAAACTGACTCTATTCATATTCTCACGTTTGTTTCTATATCAGAATAAGAACATGATAACATCATCAAGTCAAGTCAAATCACTAGATTTCACCTAGCGTCGCAAGTATAAAGTATAGTGTACTCATATTAGTTTCGTAAGCGAAGTTAAATCAACTTTATTGTTTTTTGCTACTCAAAGAGGATGAAGAATAAAATTAGATGTATTGTTACGGTAAGTTATTCATTTTATTCATGACACATCATACAAAGTGGTTTGGTTTCCAGTGTCCAGCTGATATTTCGTAAACTAATAACGATTGAGAAAATTTTTTCATGTGAACTTATTCAGTATTATGTATTCTATATTATAGCAAGAAAAAATTTTTTTTTTCGTAAAGTACTTTTAATGTGCAATTTTGTTTGAAAACAACATATTTTTCTGAATTCAAAAATGTACCTACCCATATTTTTTTATTTTCAATTTAATTTTTTCTATAAAATAATTTTTTTAGTCTTAAAATATTTTTAAAAAAACGCCTAGTCTCTTTCTAAACGACTGGAAATAGGATGTCATATCATTTTATTACCCGAATCTTATACCGAGGTTTTTACATAAAATTTTGAATGGAACTAAATAAACTAGCGGCGTACCCAAGGGGGCCAAGGGGCCCAGGCCCTTCCCCTAAGGGAAAAATTTACCATTAAAAAAAATCAGTAACCATTAGTATTAAAGCTCCATATATTTATTTAAACAAAATGAAAGTTTTGATAATGAGTTTTGTCTTGTATTTCTATTATAATAAGTTATAAACAATAGTGAACACAGGACTAGCAGACAAGAATTCAACATTCATCTAGTTATCGGTACGGTATAGATATAATATTTTACTAAGTGTGCGGTTATCAGCATCAATACAAGAATTAAATATTGTTATTGTATATTGAATAATAATAATTTTATCTCACTCGAAGCTTAGCCCATCTATGATCATTGAAGAATACGATGGTTGAAAATTTGAGCGTATTTCGGTGAACAAATCGGCGTACTGCGATTTTATTGTTTTATTATTTTTTGGATCAAATATATTTTTGCACATCAAAAAAAGAACTAAAACAGTTTCTCTTGAAAAAATGTAACTTTCAATATGAAGGTATTTGACCTTGAACCCAAAAAAATTTAGCGTGTCGCGCTATTTATTTTTTAAACGTTCCCTTCACAAAATCCTGAGTGCGCCACTGAAAGAAACGACCCAATACCCTACGAGGGGTTGTTTTTATATTCCCGGACTGGGCTGTTTAGAATTTTGATGCAATTTTTCATTATGCTGTTTTTTAATCACATATGCCTTGGTAACTTGTGTGGCAATTTACAAAACAATTGCAACATTATTAATTTTATTATCTGTCAGTTTGTGTCGTCGCGCGTTGTATATGTATCGAAATGAATAAAATCGAATACCGGCTGTTATAAAATTCCTTACAAAACACGGGAAACCAAAAATTATTCTTGAAGAAATGTTGGCTGTATACGGGGATGATTGCCCTTCTAAGTCAACTATTTGCGAGTGGTCAAAATTGTTTAAACATGGCCGAGAATCACTGGATGATGATCCCCGTCCAGGGCGCCCTGTTTAAAGTCACCCCTTCTTCAGGAAAAATAACGGCAACCATTTTTTGGGACTCTCAGGAAATTTTGCTGATTGATTATTTGAATAAGGGTAGTACGGTAACGGGAGAGTATTATGCAAACCTGATGCATCGTCTTAGAGATGCTATTAAAGTGAAGAGACGCGGAAAACTGACGCAAGGTGTCTTGTTGCTCCACGACAATGCACCAGTGCACAAGTCCAGACTTTCAAAAGCTGCTGTAGCTGATTGTGGCTTCGAAGAATTTGAACATCCGCCTTATAGTCCAGATCTAGCACCCAGTGACTATTTTTTGTTCCCAAATCTCAAAAAAACACTAAGAGGGACAAAATTTAGGGACAATGCCGAACTTATAGCAGCTGCTGAGGGCCATTTTGCGGAAAAACCAAATGAATATTTTTATACTGGATTAAAGATGTTATTGAAACGGTGTTATACCTGAATTCAAAAGCAGGGGAACTATATTGAAAAATAATTTTTTTTTGTTGCTCTAGTCTTTTGTTTTCATGCCTAGTCCGGGAATATAAAAACGACCCCTCGTACTTGAATCCCTCAGACTCGGTTTTGGTAGACACCAGACACTCTGATTGCACTGAATTAAATTTAAACAACACATTACCCGTCTAGAGTCTTAAATACTCAGTTTTGATACAAACTCTGATTGAACTGAACTAAAGAAATAACCCAATACCCTTCGTGAGTCCCACAAACTCAGTTTTGGTCGATTGAACTGACTTAAATAAAGAACCGAATTCTCTTTTTGTGTGAAATAAAATGATGTGACATTCTGTTTTATAATATGTCCTGTCCACATGCCTAGGCTTTTTATAAAAAGCCTAATTTAACAACCTGCCTACGACAAATACATAACTCGACAAACTGGGTAAGTAACTTTTACATTATTTACGTATAGCACTTTCTTGTGCATGAAATTTTGAAGTTTTGATTAATTTATACAAGATGACGCAAGAGTAATTACTCGATTTCTTAAGGCAGTAACTTTATTTATAAATAAAAACAATTGTTTATGTTTGTTGATTATGTTTAATTAAACGTGCAAATTTTTCGCGAAGATCATATCGGTCAAGTGGCCATCGCCACAATTGATGCACATTCGGGTTCGTTTCACGGCATTTTCCATCTTGTCGGGTGTTCTTCCTTATTCCCATGTCACACCTGTAATACTTCTATTATTTACGGCGAAAATTGTCGTGTGTGACGAAAATCTCTCGTACTTAGTGATGTGTCACTGGGAATTTCCCGTGGGGAATTCTTTTTTACCCAAATTGGCCTGCAGTCCTCGTTGACCCAAGGATGGAAAATTTTCGGAAAAGTTTTATGCCAGTGGAAATGCAATTTTTCATATGACCGGAAAGCGAGCAAGGGTTTAATACCCGTTTTTCTATGTTGTCATAGGATCAATATCTTCGACCATAGATACCTTAGACCCAGCACGCAGTCATTTGTTGTGAAACCGACACTAATGTCACAGTTGGTGTAATGCGGGTTACATTTTCATCAAAGTTGATGTAATGCGGGTTTCATTTTCGATTTGACAAGTAACAGTTCGTGATTCACATCATTGTTAGTATTCAATAAAACACAATCAAAATGCAAAAGATACTTCCAAATATACAAAATTGTGACAGACGACAACAAGAATGAAAGAATCAAAGAATTGGCAATAACTGTCACTTAAAAAGTGTCATACAATGCAACTTACACTGCAGCAATTTTGGGGTCTCTATCTCACTTCACACAGCCCCGCTGACATTAGTGCTGGCTTCAAGACCCACTGTACATTTAAATAGGTGTTACGTGTCTAGAACATACATAGTTTAAGGTCAATATGCTATCCTCCAAAAGACATGCTGCATTAAATCGGAAACCATCACCTATCACGACCTCTCGATCTATTAGCAATAGCACAGATTCCTGTACTGTAACATTTCAGGTCCTCCTGGCTCTCCATCTACTTGTCCAGCCCTCACATCGCCCGTATCACTGCCACAGCTCTCTTCATTTCACTCCAACTCTCTGGTACCAAGTGTACCAAATGATGGAGAGGATGCCATGAGCTCCCAGTCTATTAGCAATAGCACAGATCACCTGTACTGTAACATTTCAGGTTCTCCTGGCTTTCCATCTACTCTGTCCGGCCCTCACATCGCCCGTATTGCTGCCACAACTCTCTTCATTCCACTCCAACTCTCTAGTACCGCGTGTACCAGATGATGGCGAGGATGCCATGAGCTCCCGGTCTATTAGCAATAGCACAGATTCATGTACTGTAACATTTCAGGTCCTCCTGGCTCTCCATCTACTCTGCCCAGCCCTCACATCGCCCGTATTGCTGCCACAACTCTCTTCATTCCACTCCAACTCTCTAGTACCGCGTGTACCAGATGATGGCGAGGATGCCATGAGCTCCCTGTCTATTAGAAATAGCACAAATTCCTGCACTTCATAACAATTCAGGTGGTCGTGGTTCTCTATCTACTCTGCCCAGCCCTCACATCGCCTGTATTGCTGCCAGAACTCTCTTCATTCCACTCCAACTCTCTAGTATCAAGTGTACCAAATGATGGAGAAGATGCCATGAGCTCCGGTCTATTAGCAATAGCACAGATCATCTATACTGTAACATTTCAGGTCCTCGTGGCTCTCTATCTACTCTGTCCAGCCCTCACATCGCCCAAATTACTGCCACAACTCTCTTCATTCCACTCCAACTCTCTAGTACCGCGTGTACCAGATGATGGAGACGATGCCATGAGTTCCCGGTCTATTAGCAATAGCACAGATCACTTGTACTGTAACATTTCAGGTCCTCCTGGCTCTCCATCTACTATGTCCAGCCCTCACATCGCCCGTTTTACTACCACAACTCTCTTCATTCCCCTCCAACTCTCTAGTACCAAGTGTACCAGATGATGGACAGGATGCCATGAGCTCCCGATCTATTAGCAATAGCACAGATTCTTGTACTGTAACATTTTAGGTCCTCTTGGTTCTCTATCTACTATGTCCAGCCCTCACATCGCCCGTATTACTACCACAACTCTCTTCATTTCACTTCAACTCTCTAGTACCAAGTGTACCATATGATGGCGAGGACTCTGCCCGGAGCTCGTACCATGAAGATTGAGTCCGGATGATCGCTGCCCCCCGGGGGTGTTCCAAGCCGCGGTGGGGCAGCGCCTCGAGCTGGAGTGTGAGGCAGTTGGTAACAAGCCTGTCGTACAGTGGGGGACTCTGCCCGGAGCTCGTACCATGAAGACTGGGTCCGGATGACCGCCGCCCCCCTGGGGTGTTCCAAGCCGCGCTGGGGCAGCGCCTCGAGCTGGAGTGTGAGGCGGTCGGTAACAAGCCTGTCGTACAGTGGGGGACTCTGCCCCGGGCTCGTACCATGAAGACTGGGTCCGGATAACCGCCGCCCCCCGAGGGTGTTCCAAGCCGTGGTGGGGCAGCGCCTCGAGTTGGAGTGTGAGGCAGTTGGTAACAAGCCTGTCGTACAGTGGGTACGAGGGGAAAGAGTCACCGAGGTATTGGAAAGAAAGTGTCGGTAACTTCGACCATATATAGGTATAGACAAATAACACTCAATGCTGTAGTATACAATGTTGTGAAGGCAAGAAGTACGGTAGCGGAGAGCAGCAGCTATAGGCGGCGAAAGGAGGTGAGGACACGATAGAGTGTTGCACATTGCTGACCTCTGGTGTGTTGTCATGGAACAGAGAATGATAATAGGCAACTGCAACACTTCAAGGTGTCTGCAGGTCATACTCCTCTTCACACTGCTACGCTAGTTCTTGGCTTCACTACAAAGGCTTGCGATGTCTGTCTATTCCTATATTTGGTCGAAGGTCGCGAACGTAGGATGTTGTGGCTCTCAGCATCAACAATAATACCAGGAAGCTCGGTTGCTACGAGGTAGTGTTTTAACCGCGGTTAAAGAATAATTAGATTTGCCAACATTATCATTTTTAGCGGTCAGCATGTGTAATAGAATCTAGCATGATCTATATATCTCTGGCTGTTTTAGGGACACTGATTTATATGTAAAAATACACTTTAATACTATAAATAGGTCATTAATCCTAATTATTTTTTCATAATATTTTTTTTCCTATTCCTTTTTTCCTAATATTTTTTGGAGTTTACTCCTTAAGAATCGATTTTCATATAAGGTGCCCGGTATTGAAATTTTATGAGGAGTGAAATCAAACGTTAAACGTTAACCGTTAAGGCTCATTTCGAATGAGCGTAGTGAAGTTACTTATTAAATTCATAACTCGCCCATTTCGATTACTTTATGAACCAAATTTTGGTAACAGTATACTAGCTGTATGTATTGTCTTTTTCGATTTTCCGAACTTGTTTTGAATAATGGAAAGTCTAGAAAACCATCAAAATTCGTAGTTTGCCAATAACTTTTTTGTCGATTGGCATATTTTTTCAAAAAAATTACACATGTATCTGCTACAGTGTCTCAACAGCGGTACATCGCTATTTTTCAAGAAACGTCCCTCATTTTAAATAAAAAAATTATCAAATTTTGGATTTTAATTTTTTTCGAAAATTTTTAAAATTAAAAAATGTAGCGCTGTTAAGTACAATATTTTAAAGAATTTTTGTAAATAATTTTGTTCTCGAAAATTTCCCTAAATAAAGTTATTAGTAAACTACGAACGCCTGTCTATGAGAAGGTGAAGTATAGCCTTAACCGTTAAACGGTTAACTAAAAGCGTAACGTTTTTATTATTGGAGTGGTCAAAAATGGAACTTATAGCCATACCTATTAAATAAAATTTTTGATCCCCACATAAATTCTTACCTGATGTGAGGTGGTCAAGAATGGTACCTATGGCCATACCTATTAAATACAATTTTAGATTCCCATATAAATTCTTACCTGATATAAGGTGGTCAAGACTAGTATCTATGGCCATACCTAGTAAATAAAATGTTTGATTCCCACATAAATTCTTACCATGAGGTGGTCAAAAACTCTACCTATGGCCATACTTATTAAATAAAATTTTTATTTCCCACATAAATTCTTACCCGATGTGCGGTGGTCAAGACTGATACCTATGGCCATACCTATTAAATAAAATTTTTGATTCCCACATAAATTCTTACCTGATGTGAGGTGGTCAAGAATGGTACCTATGGCCATACCTATTAAATAAAATTTTTGATTCCCATATAAATTCTTACCTGATGTGAGGTGGTCAAGAATGGTACCTGTGGCCATACCTATTAAATAAAATTTTATATTCCCATATAAATTCTTACCTGATGGGAGGTGGTCAAGACTGGTACCTATGGCCATACCTATTAAATAAAAAATTTTATTCCCATATAAATTCTTACCTGATGTCACGTGGTCAAGACTGGTACCTATGGCCATACCTATTAAATAAAATTTTTGATTCCCACATAAATTCTTACCTGATGTGAGGTGGTCAAGAATGGTACCTATGGCCATACCTATTAAATAAAAATTTTAATTCCCATATAAATTCTTACCTGATGTGACGTGGTCAAGAATGTTACATATGGCCATATCTGTTAAATAAAATTTTTGATTTCCACATAAATTCTTACCTGACGTGCGGTGGTCCGGTGGTCAAGAATGGTACTTATGGCCATACCTAATGCAGAATAATACCGTACGCAGATGTTTACCAAGATAAAGATTTTTTCCTTGAAAATTTGGGAGCCTTTACATTAGAAAATCTTCAAATTAGCTTTTAATACTTAAAATCATTTACTTCTGTATGTTATGTTTTACTGCTGGTTTTTCAAAAATTTTATTAATCATTTGTTATTGGAGTTTATTCCTTAAGAATCGATTTTCATATAAGGCGCCCGGTATTGAAATTTTATGAGGAGTGAAATCAAACGTTAAACGTTAACTAAAAGCGTAACATTTTTATTATTAATTATTAGTAATGATAATGATGACAATACGTAACAACCTACCCGGAATGATGTTTAATAGATTGATAATTAATGTATAACTTATGTAAGGTAGGTTCTTTATACTTGTGTAGCTGTGTCAAGCATTCATTCAGATAACAGAATTGATGTGGTGAATTGTATGTGTATTTATTGTTAACAATAATTATATTCATATACAGTGAAGTGAATAATGAAAGTATATAGACCTCGAACTGCTCGAACACCCGACAACAGATCCTGTTTCCCGAAAGTTTTTTACCACAACGTAATCGATTTTCGGTCCGGAACTACTTCGATTCGATCATAAGTCGATTCGATTCGATTCCAAATTCCCCGTCGTCAAGCAGTTTCGGATCGAAAATCGATTACGTTGTGGGTAAAAAACTTTCGGGAAACAGGATCTGTTGTCGGGTGTTCGAGCAGTTCGAGGTCGTCCACCTCTCTTCCTGACAACAGATCCTGTTTCCCGAAAGTTTTTTACCCAGAACGTAATCGATTTTCGCTCCGTAACTGCTTGACGACGGGGAATTTGGAATCGAATACGGAACGCGCGCTAGGCGGCGATTATAGACTCGTTTCCGCGTATGTATGCTTCAACGGCAAAAGCGCGTTGCTCATTCGTCCACATTATGTTTACAACTGAAACTTTTGTAACGCAAACTGAATATATACCGGCCGCTATCCACGCCATTCCCATACTTTTACAACCTCTGCTCAGTTCTGCTTCACAGTTCTCTATTGAAACTAGGGAGGTTGTTTTGTCCCACGCTGTATAATACTTGAGTGCATGCCGGGCGGCCTAAAACCACGCCGCCTAAAACCCACGCGGCCTATTTCCACGCCGCCTAAAATCCATAAAGTGTAATTTTACCCCCACCACAATATAAATTGACTACGATAAACCACGCGTCTAATTCCACATCGCCTAATGTCCATGCCGCCTAATACCACAACGCCTAAAACCACAACGCCTAATAGCATAACGCCTAATTCCACGCCGCCTAATACCACTCCGAATAATTCCACGCCGCCTAATTCCACTCCACCTAAAATCCACTACGTCTGATTTTAATCCCACCACTATGTCCACACCGTATTCACTCGTTATGTGTTGTATGTCTATAATGGTGGGGGTAAAATAAGACGTTGTGGATTTTAGGTGGTGTGGAATTAGGTGGGGTGGGATTAGGCGGTGTGGAATTAGGCGGTGTGGGATTAGGCGGTGTGGGATTAGGCGGCGTGGTATTAGGCGGCGTGGAATTAGGCGTTGTGGTATTAGGCGGCATGGACATTAGGCGTTATGGAATTAGGCGTTACGGAATTATACTTTACCGAATCAATATAAAAAATGTAAATAGAATAAAAATACATATATGCTTTCAGTATTATAAGAGATGCGTTTATTTACCATCTTTGCCTATTGCATATAAAGACAATTGTATTTAAGGAGTAAACTCCAATCGTGCGTCGGAGCTGACACACACACAATTTTTTTTCCTAATCCTTTTTTCCTAATTTTTTTTCCTAATTCTTTTTTCCTAATATTTTTTTTCCTAATGCCTATTATTTTCCTAATATTTCACCTATTTGTTAGGTTAGTTTAGGTTAGGAGATTTTAACTTGAGGAACTAGATAGGGTTCCGTAGTTAGTAAGTCTCACTATCCCAGTTGGACCTTGTCCCCGACTAATAGTCTAGTCAACAAGTACTTTTTTGGTAAATTTTTTTTCGCCTTCTCCGAAAATTATGATTGAGGTGTCGTTCGATTCGGAATGGCATGTAGATAGTTTTTGAGAAAATGCTATGGCCGCTCGCAAAATTGCAATAGTTATAAACAATTAAGTGAAAAAATAAAAGGGGATTTTTTTTCGCCAATATCTCAAAAACTATTCGAGATAATTCAAGTTTGAAAAAAGATTAAAAAAGAGGAGGAAAATACTCCGGTTTGCGCAAGCCACGCCCCCTTCGGACCTTTTTTGAATAAATATTATTTAAAGTTATTAAACATGAAAAATAAAAATTGAAAAAATTCAGGCGCCTGCAGGATAGATCAATGAACAATAATCCGTGGTCCAAAAATTTTTATCGCGATTTTTCAATAAGTTATCCATTAGTTAATTAACAATTTTTTGTAGCACGAACATTAACATTGCAAGTGCGATAAATGTTAAACTATTAATCTGAGAATTTTTTCTTTTCGTGGAGCTATTTTTCAAAGGTCCCGTTGGAAAAATTAAAAAATAGTTGGATTTCGTTTTGTTATTAACAATTTACTAAAGTGAAAAATTATAAAGCTTCATTAAACATTGAAAAAAACTTTTTTATATTATAATATTATTATTGATCCGTTATCTTATGATCAGAAGCTACTTAAAAATGATTATTAATCATTTTTATCTCCTATTGTTTAAAAAATTGTTATAAACAAATGCCTTGTTTATGAGATATTTTAAATTTTTTCTTTGATAACATAATCTTTGATGATAATTATTATGATTTTTTTTTAAAAACCGTTTCTTAAAAAATTTTTTAATGCTTATAAACGCATTTGTTAAATAACCATTTTTTACCACTTGTTATGAAAATTAAGGAATCATTTTTTTAAAATCATTATTTATCTTGGTCTTTGATATTAAAAAACAAAAATCGATTATTATTTAAATTTTCATTGTTTATTTAATAAACAATTTGTTATAAACAAATGAATTATCTCTATGTATTTTTTTTCTTTTTCTACTTAAAAATAAAACAACTACCTATGCATTATTTTATTAAAAATTTATTTATATTTTTATAAATATAAATAATTTTATACTAGAATCTTTTTCACTAACAATTAATATGAAACAAAATAATTGTTTTTTTCCATATACTAGCACTCTTGTAACAATCAAATTTAAATTAAAGTATAATAATTCTCAATAGCGTTTTTCTTATGTTTTTGTTATGCAAGGGAATGAAACTAATATCTCGTTAAATTCGGAAAAAAAATACTGAATTGAACAAGTAAAAAAATCTGACGTGGACACCACATGACGCCTATTAAACTGTTCATACTTTTCTTAATAACTAAAATGTAGAATATGAAAAATCGGACGTGGCCACCACAAGACCTCTCGCCATACCTAATTTATTCTTTTAACTTATTATTCAAATATATTAATATATAAGTAGTACTACTACTTCTACTATGTTCACAAATATATTTTAGTCATTTTATTTAAACTGCAGAAGAAGATATAAAGCATATTTTACTATTGTCACAGTCATATCATAATCATTTAAATTTTACGTAGTAACAAATGTTAATCGATCAAGATACCGAAATACTAAATTATAAATATATACTTTAATTATTCTTAAATGATACCAGATACAAAAATATTTATAAAATACCGATTGTAGGTAATAATCACATAATCTTTCAATTAAAATAAAAAAAATTGTCTTAAATATTTATCGAAATATTTGAAAAAAGTACTACTTTCGGTTTATAGATTGAAACCAAAAATAGGAGGTGCACAACTAGATGCTATAACAGTCCTAAATACAAAATTTCAACTTTCTACGTCTAACTGTATTTGAGTTATGCGACACACATACGTACGTCCGTACATCCGTCCGTGCGTCTGTCCGTACGTACAGACGTCACGACGAAACTTGTCATAATGGATTCAGAAAAGGTCAAAACGGATATTTCCGTCAAAATCTGAGAACCGAAATTTTTCGCGATTACAATTACCTACTCTGTACAAGTAGTCCATGGGCCAGTTAAGATGTTGGTATAATTTGGGGGTACTAAGTTTCCTTTTAACCATAGTTATATATGAGTATAAGGATTACTAAAAACCATGATTGCCATCCTCAAGTGGTAGCTAATAGAAATGGCGGTCAATACAAGATGGCCGGCGTTGCTTTTAAAAACGGCTATATCTATGGAAGTAATTGTCCGTTTTCAACAAACTTTCGATCATATCATTTTTAAAGTACATTAAATTTGCAACAATTTAAGCCCAACCGCAGCTCTGTACGTCCAATAGTTTCCAAGATATGGCACTTCTAAAATTAGCACTTTTTTCAAAAAAATTAAAGTTGAGAAATTTTAGCTTTTTTCGTAATTTTTGTGTTTAATTAACTGTAATTTCTGAATGAAAAAAAATTATGTCTTCTGGTTTCTTTCATTAAATTTTACGAACATTTTCCTATAAAATATGTTATTTTAGAAACTTTTTAAGGCGTGTATTAAGCCAAAATATCAATTTTTTTTCGTGAGAAGTATTCAAATATTTTGTATTTATTGTGTTTAATGAGCTGTAACTTCTGAACGGATAAAGTTATCGACTTCCGGTTTCTTGCATTAAATTCTAAGAACATTTCTCCATAAGATACAGTATTTTAAAACCTTTTTTGGGTATTCATTAAGCCAAAATATTAATTTTTTTCGAGAGAAAATTGAGACATTTTTAAATTTTTAATATTTATTGTGTTCAATGAGCTATAACCTTTTAACGGATAAAGTTATCGACTTCCGGTTTCTTTTATTAAATTTTAAAAACGTTTTTATAATAAATACGAAAAATTTTAATACTTTTCAATTTTCTCTCGAATAAAATTGATATTTTGGTTTAATGAACACACTAAAAAGTTTCTAAAATAATGTATTTTATAGAGAAATAAAAGAAACCGGAAGTCGATGAGTTTATCCGTTAAAAAGTTATAGCTCATTGAACACAATAAATATTAAAAATTTCAAAATTTCTCAATTTTCTCTCGAAAAAACATTTGATATTTTGGCTTAATGATGTATCTTATGGAGAAATGTTCGTAAAATTTAATGCAAGAAACCGGAAGTCGATAACTTTATCCGTTCAGAAGTTACAACTCATTAAACAATACAATAAATACAAAATATTTGTATACTTCTCACGAAAAAAAATTGATATTTTGGCTTAATACACGCCTTAAAAAGTTTCTAAAATAACATATTTTATAGGGAAATGTTCGTAAAATTTAATGAAAGAAAGCGGAAGACAATATTTTTTTTCATTCAGAAATTACAGTTAATTAAACACAAAAATTACGAAAAAAGCTAAAATTTCTCAACTTTAATTTTTTTGAAAAAAGTGCTAATTTTAGAAGTGCCATATCTCGGAAACTATTGGACGTACAGAGCTGCGGTTGGGCTTAAATTATTGCAAATTTAATGTACTTTAAAAATGATACGATCGAAAGTTTGTTGAAAACGGTCCATTACTTCCATAGATATAGCCGTTTTTTAAAAGCAACGCCGGCCATCTTGTATTGGCCGCCATTTCTATTAGCTACCACTTGAGGATGGCAATCATGGTTTTTAATGATCCTTATACTCATATATAACTATGGTTAAAAGGAAACTTAGTACCCCCAAATTATACCGAAATCTTGAATATGGTTCCATTTAAAATAACAAAGTTTGTGAACCACTGTTTGAAATTTTTTTTATGCTCATTAATCTTATAAAATTGAAATTGTTTGCTAATTTAACCGACTTCGTAGTTCTCGAGATAGCAAATAGTGGACAAAATAAAATGTACAGCTTGTATATCATCTTCATTTTTCTGTTTATAAAACATGTCGATTTTTACTCATTTCTTCTAAAATTAAAATAACCTATATCTACATTGACAGTTTTTCTGAAATACTTTTCATTATTTCATAGCAATATTTACCTGTTACTTTTAATGTACTAATAAGTTTACCTGTTCTTTATATTTTACATATATTTATTTATTACCATATAAAACACAAATTATTAAATTTAAAAAATACTTTACAGTGACAGCAAATGACAAAATGAATGTATATCAGCAGTGACCAGCAGAGACACATAGAAACTCTAGAAATACCCATTAACTAATTACAACTTCTGACCGGGGTTGTCAATGAAAAACGTGGCCAGTCGATAAACCTAATTATTCCTTAACCGTGGTTTTATTAACTAATGGTGCTATTCTAAGCAATTTTACGATAATATCGTACAACTGTAGCCTACGATTCAATCGTTACTAAGCAACTTACAATTTTACGACAACTGTAATTCTGTGCACTTATCTGTATCATTGGAGTTTACAGATGATGATATTTTACGTTTTATTACTATTTTCACAACTATTTTCTTCCGATATTACGATTGTCAAAATTGACAAAATTGCAAAATTGCATGTCAATATACATAAATTGATCATTTGTTATTAATTTCTTACAAAAATATTTGCTTTATAATTAATATTTCGATATTTTATGCAAAATATATCAAAATATAAGCTACTAAGAAAGCTTATTTATTTTCAGTGAAATTAGGTATAGCAATCAATTTGATAGAGAATTGCTGATAAAATATAGTATTAAAGAATTTCATGGATGGTATATTTTTCAAGTGAGACCTTCCTTACAATTAAGATTATTTGCTGCAACTCGTGTACCACTAAACTCGACATGGCTCTATTAAATTATTTAATCGCATCATCAACTGTTATTACCTTTTAATATGCAACATTTACTGATAATTATAAACAACATAATATGTTAGTTAGGTACTTATAATACGTTAGATACGAGGTTAGATATTTATAATTCATTAGTTACGGAGTTAATACGTTAGATACTACCATAATAACATCAAAACCTTTCATAATATGCGAACTGCCAACTGATGGACAGATAAAATTGTTGATTTGTTTCAACATCGCTGTCGTTGATGATACAATTAAGCTTTGAATATAACGCGAATATATGCTATTTAAACCCCCTTGGATGGTCGAAGAAACTCGGTTTCACTTTGTCGCTTAGCAACATCCTCGGTATTATAAATCGCATAATATTCTTGTTATATTGATCTTATTAGAAGTTTTAGAGAAAAGATATCTCTATTCTCTAATACTATAAGTAGATAGCTATAATTTTCCCAAACATATTTTTTGTTTCATTTTTAACCATGAAGGGCGCAATTTAAAATTTGCCTAGGGCTCCAATGTCTTTAGCGCCGGCCCTGTTCACACAAGGATTCTCTGAAGATTCTTTAATGCTTCTGAATTTTAAGAAAAATAATTCTAGTGGGAATTACCTGTCAAATGGCGGTGCTGGTAATTTGAAATTTCAATAAGTTTTGGAAAAGAATAATTTATAATAATTCATAAATTGCTTCAAAACCGTGAATTTATTTTTTTCCAAGATTCAGAAGCATAAAAAATCTTCATCGAATCTTTGCTTGAACAGGGCATTACATTAACTCAAAACTCGTTCTTTGGCCATCTAGCCTGAATTTCTATACAAATTGAAATTATTATCTCAGTATACATTCTTCGCATTAAGATTATTCAATATTTATTTCTATAATTATATAGGTATTCATATTTCATTAAATCATAAATTTTGAAAATAATAAAAAATTGGTTATTTTGTGCCACACCTATTATTCCAGTAGGTATTTATGTTTTTTATTAATATTTTTTACTTCAATTATAAGTCAAATATACAAGATATTCATATTTTGTAAAAAAAGATTGAAGATTCGGCTTGCGCTTCGTTCGTAAATAAATACGTCCTTGAAATTCTTTGCGTATTTGTTACATAAATAACTAATGGGCTTCTTTATAAATATTTTTCAAAATCACGCAAGTGACCTATTCGATGATAACGAGATGATAATAAATATGTGATAAGTAAAAGTAATGTAAAAAATTGCTAAATAATACTTTATAACGCCAATGCACATCACATTTGTTTTATCAGCCGAAATAGCTCAGTTGGGAGAGCGTTAGACTGAAGATCTAAAGGTCCCTGGTTCGATCCCTGGTTTCGGCATACTTTTTCTTTGTCTCACAAGATTTATAAAAAATTAAAGAATACACCCTTCTTTTTAAATTCTATCTAATAAGCTTGGATAGCAAACTATAAAAAATACGATTTAAAAATTTAAAGTGGTAGTCTCACATGTTGTGAGCTATCGGTTAGAGTTTCACTACTTGACTTGATTTTCAAGCTACTTGACTTGACTTGAAATCATGTCAAGTTCAAGTCAAGTAATAGAATTCGAAAGTAAAGTCCAGTCAAGTCAAGTACCTAGTAAAATTTCAAGTAACCTGAAAATCAAGTAGTAAAATCTCAAGTACTTGATACTTATGAAAATGAAGCAGTTAAACTTTAAGAAGGGGAAAAATTAAGTAATTCTTCAAAACTATATATATATATATATATATATATATATATATATATATATATATATATATACAGGGTGTTAATACTAAGTTGTACCTAACACCCGAAAATGGTAGTTAGAACTCATCGAAACAAACAACTCGAGTGGTTTTCAAAATATCTTGTTTTGAAATTTTTGATCGGTCGCTATTTTGATATTTGATAAAATAGAAAATAAATCTAAATACAAATGTTTTAGAGAACCGAAAGCAAATGCTGAAAATTTTTGTATTTTTTAAATATTCCTTAAAATAAGGGAGTAATTTTACTAAGAAAAGTTGTTTGTTTCGATGAGTTCTAACTGCCATTTTCGGGTGTTACAACTTACAACTTAGTATTAACACCCTGTATATAACAAATGGGTCTGGAAATATTACTTTTATTCACAAAACCAAATTAAAATCCAACAATTTTTTACAAAAAATAATTTCTTTGCAAGAAAATAATAAAAATACAGCGTTGGTGTAGATACAAAATCGTTCAATTTCAATTGGCTCGGGGAATACTGCATTTCGTCTTAATTAATAATGGGCTACATCTCGGGCTACTTGCATGATTTTTTTAGTAAATATTTTTGAAGAACAGATAAAAACTTGGGACTCATATTTTCTATTTCTACAAAATTTTTATTAACATGCCCAAAAATCATTAACGAAAATTGAATAATATATGTGGTGTGACGTAGAAAGCTGCCATATGTCGAATACAAAGTAATGCAAAGTAATGACGTCTCAGCAAAATTTTGTTTCTCAATTTACCAAAAAATATATAATTTTTTTTAAATAAAATTTGTATTTTTACCTCTCGCCTAGAGAGGTATAGGGATCGTGAAAAAAATCGATGTCGAGATTTTTGTCAATAAGCACGTTTTAGCACCTTTAGAACCTATTTTGACTATTTTCACGGTGATGTCTGTGTGTGTGTCTGTGTGTGTGTGTCTGTGCGTGTGTCTGTGCGTGTGTCTGTGTGTGTATGTGCGCCTACTATAGTCTTTCGTTCTGATTCATTATCTCAAATTCTACTGAACATAAAATTCTAATATTTTGCAATATACAATTGTATATGTTAATGAAGAGCTGATTAGATTTTGGTAAAAATCTGCCAACCGGAAATGGTATTTTCTTGAAGCATTTTAACATTTTTTGTAAAAAAATATAGAAAATTCTGCGATAGCTACAATTTGTCATACGACATTTCAAAGAACAAATTATATCTTACAATATTTATTTAACATCTTGTCTATATCTCTTACCAATAAAGGAAAATTATATTTCAAAGATATATAATTTTACCTACCACGATTTGTAAATCACAATATAGGAAAAAATTAAAAACAAAAATGAATATGTCAATGTGACAGATGAACAGACGTATGCACAATTTCTAAAATATTTGTGGCACCATTTTAAAAGAAATGTAAATATTATTAATTGAACATAATGTAATAAGGTAATAATAAAGTTAAATTTTTATCTATAAAGAGCTAATTAAGAACTAAAAATTATTTTCAAAAAGTTTGTAAATTTATTGCAAAATTATAATTTAAGAAAGCCTAACTAAAACCAAATTCACATAAATTACAGTGTTAAGGCGAGAGGTCGTGTGCTGGCCACAACAGATTTTTACAATGTTTTACACCTAACATTAGGTTCAAAGTGTTAAAAATCTCATTTTCAGTACCATGCAAGTAGCCCATTCGACTGAATTGCCCATTTTTTAACAAAGTTATTCGTTATCAAGTAATATGAAGTAACTTGAAATTACTTGATATGTAGTCAAGTAGTAACGATAAAAAATCAAGTCAAGTCAAGTAGGTAACGAATTTTTAAAAATCTTGATTTTCAAGTCAAGTCAAGTAATTCACAAAAACATCAAGCTACTTGACTTGACGAATCTCTAGTATAGATATATTTCACCGTGTGTGTGGTTACCAGCCTTCAGGAAGCTATGCGACGAAACCTTCTGAAACATTAAGCAAAAATATGGGGTTAAGAACTACTCGTCGAACCTGAAACAAAAAGAAAAAAATCTGACGTGGCCATCACTAGACCTCCCGCCTTGACACTGTAATATGTGAATTTGGATTTGGTTAGGCTACTTTTTGTAATTTTTGTTCTAGTTCTTCAAGCAAAGTACCGATTTCTATTAGCATTGAAATCAAATTAGCTCTTTGTAGATAAATTTTTTATTTTATTATTACCTTATATCCAGTTATAATAATAATAATGAATCGATGATACTTCTTGACTGAATACGTTTAATGGAAGGATGAAAACTTAATGGAATTCAGTCAGTTTTTAATTTATTATATTTCGGCTCCTATAGGTTCTAAGTTTCAACACAGTTAATAATATATTTATATTTAAAAATGGAGTCACATAAATTTCAGAAACTGTATATACGTCTGTTCATCTATCACATTGACATTTCATTTTTGTTTTTAAATTTTGTTCCTATATTATGATTTACAAATCGTGGTAGGTAAAATTACAAATTTTTGAAAATTAATTTTCCTTTATTGGTAAGAGATATAGAAACGATGTTAAATAAATATTTTAAAAGATAATTTGTTCTTTCAAATGTCGAATGACAAATTTTAACTATCGCAGTATTTCCTATATTTTTTGCAAAAAATGTTAAAATGCTTCAAGAAAATACCATTTCCGGTTGGCAGATTTTTACCAAAATCTTAACAGCTCTTCATTAACATATATACATGTATATTGCAAAATATTAGAATTTTATGTTCAGTAGAATTTGAGATAATGAATCAGAACGAAAGACTATAGTAGGCGCACATACAGACTTCCATACATACACACACACAGACACACACACACACAGACACACAGACATCATCGTGAAAATAGTCAAAATAGGTTCTAAAGGTGCTAAAACGTGCTTATTGACAAAAATCTCGACATCGAATTTTTTCACGATCTCTATACCTCTCTAGGCGAGAGGTAAAAATATTAGTACACATGAAATGACAAAAATATACGCCCTATCAGAGCGGAGAGTTATAAAAGCGCATTTTTGGTCATCAAAACGTTTGAAAAGCGCAGAAATATAATCAGTAAATTTATGTTCAATAAGCGCAGATCGTAACATTGAATAAGCGCATTTTTCGAACATGAGATTTCTGACCATAACAAGTTAGTCCAGATCGTCTTCGAGTATGATTCAGGAAAATGTTAGGCAAGAATATTTTCCAGTTTTAAAAAATTCAAAAAATCTTGTTAAAAATACTCCTCGAGTATGATGGGGTTAAGTTCAGAAAAATGTTAGACAAGAATATTTTCTAATTTTAAAAATTCAAAAAATCTTGTTAAAAATACTCTTCGAGTATGATGGGGTTAACTTCAGAAAAATGTTAGGCAAGAATATTTTCTAGTTTTAAAAAATTCAAAAAATATTGTAGAAAAACTGTCGTACAATCCCTAAAACCATTGTGCTTTTCAAATGTGCACTTCTGCGCTTATGCAACTACAATTTTCGCGCTTTTCAAATGTTATGTTATGCGCTTTTCGAACGTGATAAGCAAAAACTGATAAAGGCCAAATGCGCTTATTTAGCTCACCCATTCAGGGGCCCTACCTACCCGGCGATAGCTGTAATCTACCTGCCTAGTGACATAGCTATGACCTCTACGATCGTAGAGGCCGTACAACCGAACCGGTACCGGTACCGGTTAAGCTAAACCGCGAAACCGCTCCGAACCCGAACAGCGCATCGAACCTGGAACCCGAAGACTGCGAAACGAATCAAATTCGCGAGTGTACAACGGGGAAACTAATTCGACGAAATAATCCGGTATCATTAGATACTACCGCACAACTAGCGCAGTTGTTAGCTTTACCCCCTTGACGAGCTGGTTAGTTTCATCTCTATAACGAGCTCGTTTTAGAGGTATAGTGGCAGTAGAAGAGTCCGCATGACCCCGTAGGCGAGCGGCGCACCCCCGAAAACGTGCCTAGAAAAACAACTTAACCTCTCATGGAAAAACTAATGGTTGCAACCAGGTGGAATCGATCCGTTATTTTATTGCAAACAAAAAACCTAAATAAAATTTTTTGATCCGAGTGGCAGGAAATTTGTTATTAACAAAAAAGTTGTAACATTAATGGCCATTTGCACGAGTTCGGGTTAAAACTGATGGTTAGCTGGCAATAGGTTAACCTTAACTACTGGTTAAATTTTATTTGCATTGCACAGCATAATTTTAGGTCATAGTTAAGTAAATCTATAAATATTAGAACTATTTATTTTAGATCAAAAAATGAATGATATTCTAGTGATGTTTTAAAGAAATATAGTGAATTTTGCAATATTTTTTATGTGTAGCTGTTAGAATCGTTTTATTCTGTCGGAATTCTGTATACAAATACAAAATGTTATCAATTTTAAATATAATTCAGTTTGGTTTGACATATAATTATTGACAGATGAAAATGATTTCTATAACAAGTAAGTTTATGAG
>OX384042.1:17355326-17435326 GCA_947534325.1 Agonum fuliginosum
GATGATGTCTGTGTGTGTGTTGTGTGTGTGTGTGTGTGTGTGTGTGTGTGTGTGTGTGTGTGTGTGTGTGTGTGTGTGTGTGTGTGTGTGTGTGTGTGTGTGTGTGTGTGTATGAAAGTCTGTATGTGTGCCTACTATGCTCTTTCGTTCTTATTCATTATCTCAAATTCTATTGAACATAAAATTCTAATATTTTGCATTATATATTTGTACATGTTAATGAAGAGCTGATTAGATTTTGGTAAAAATCTGGCAACCGGAAATGGTATTTTCTTGAAGCATTTTAACATTTTTTGCAAAAAAATATAGAAAATTCTGCGATAGCTACAATTTGTCATACGACATTTCAAAGAACAAATTATATCTTACAATATTTATATAACATCTTGTCTATATCTCTTACCAATAAAGGAAAAATTATTTTTCAAAGATATATAATTTTACCTACCACGATTTGTAAATCACAATATAGAAAAAAATTAAAAACAAAAATGAATATGTCAATGTGACAGATGAACAGACGTATGCACAATTTCTAAAATGTTTGTGGCACCATTTTAAAAGAAATGTAAATATTATTAACTGAACAAAATGTAATAAGGTAATAATAAAGTTAAATTTTTATCTATAAAGAGCTAATTAAGAACTAAGAATTATAAAATTATTTTCAAAAAGTTTGTAAATTTATTGCAAAATTATAATTTAAGAAAGCCTAACTAAAACCAAATTCACATAAATTACAGTGTTAAGGCGAGAGGTCGTGTGCTGGCCACAACAGATTTTTTATCTTGTTTTAATGTTACAACTTTTTTGTTAAAACAAATTTCCTGCCACTCGGATCAAAAAATTTTATTTAGGTTTTTTGTTTGCAATAAAATAACGGATCGATTCCACCTAGTTGCAACCATTAGTTTTTCCATGAGAGGTTAAGTTGTTTTTCTAGGCACGTTTTCGGGGGTGCGCCGCTCGCCTATCGGAGCCGGTGCCTTTTCGACGATGATATTTTAACAGGACTTGCCGACTTGCCTACCTATTCTTAAACACAATATTGTTTGTGTTTAAGCCGAACGAACAACGACGACGGATTCGCGAGAAAAAGACATGTGCCTTCCTTCTTCCTTGTAATTCCTGAATAAATAAAGTTTAGTTATTAAAAATATTTGTACAAGTTTCTGTCTTTCCAGCGTTTGTGATCCTATATGCCTTTTAATTTCTGCTAAATGTTATTGAATATTTTTTATTGAAATATAATTTTATTATAGACATATAAAGCCACCGTAAAAACCCCATTCCGTACATCACAATAAATATATTTAAAATAAAGTCATAAGCAAACAAATATGATGAATTATAAGATGGAAATTTTTACAACAATTCTTAAAAATCTAATCTTCATCTTGACGTCTTGGTTACTGAATTGGGCTGGACTGAACGGCTTGGGACTGGAACATGACGTTCTTGGATCTTCAATCTGCAATCATCTATTTCATAGCAACCCTTAAACCTACCACGAATCTTGCCCTGAAAACATTAACCACTTAACAAAAACTAATGCTGAAAGAGAGCTGTAAGAAATGGGTTAGGCTGTGAAACAAAATAATTAAGGTGAAAGAGACACATGCTTAGTAAATACACAATGGCTAACCGCGGAGCTAAGAATACATTTGAGTACATATACTGGAAGACAGAACGGCTGAGAAAAGAGGACTCACTCACTCACTACTTAACCCTCAGGGTTTATCCTCTTGTCTGGAACACCGGGTACACCTCTGGAGGACAGGAACACCCAGGACAGCACATCAGGAACCGTTGATTCACTTCAGTTCAGTTCGATTCAATCCAATGTTCATTTCACTCGCGTTCGCTACTTTTACGACACATGACATCTTTTAAACACTTTAATACGGCTTTTGGCTTAAAATTTTGTACCTCCAGTAAAAATATTTATGAAAATGAATAAAACAACATTTAAAAACATATTTTATGTACCGATGGCCATTATTGTACCAAATATAAATGGATAACTACGGCACTACTAATGTATCACTTGCTTTTGCTGCCATTATAAACAAAACTACAAGGAATGGATTTGCAATGAGTTGCTACCGGTTCGTGCGTTATGTTTCGTGAATACCTGATGCAGTTCTCAAAATGTTTGCAGCATGAAATTTAGATACAATATTTAATATTAAATTTTTTATAAAATATACTTTTGTAATGTAAGAAACTTATAGAACTGATCGCAAATAATACCAAATACACGTAAGTACTTTATAATACTCTATTACTGACTCGTGCGACAACACAAGATATACCTACTGACTACTCAACATTACAACCTCAGGTAATATAATAGTTCTAACAACAACATCTTACATGTTAAATACCTTTTTAGTAGGACGAAAATAATTAAACATGTAGTATCCCAAAAGACCGAATAGAGGAACGTCCGACGATACCCTCAACGGTGCGCAGGTACTGACTGGAAAAGAGAACTAACATGAGAAAATACTCAGTGAGGAAAAAGAGACATTCACATATTAATGCACAGATGGAACATATATATCTATATATCAAATCCTGGAAACATTAACGTTATACTATTTAGTCAGAAACATACACTTGAGAGTCATCGCTTTGGTGGTCTCTCTCAAGACATAACACATAACATGCGTTATCGACGCACGCTTGAGAGTCATCGCTATGGTGGTCTCTCTCAAGCCTTCTGAGAGTCATCGCTATGGTGGTCTCTCTCAGGAAACTCGACGCACGCTTGAGAGTCATCGCTATGGTGGTCTCTCTCAAGCCTTCTGAGAGTCATCGCTATGGTGGTCTCTCTCAGGAAACTCGACGCACGCTTGAGAGTCATCGCTATGGTGGTCTCTCTCAAGCCTTCTGAGAGTCATCGCTTTGGTGGTCTCTCTCAGGCAACCCGACGCACGCTTGAGAGTCATCGCTATGGTGGTCTCTCTCAGGCAATTCGACGCACGCTTGAGAGTCATCGCTATGGTGGTCTCTCTCAAGCACAACACATAACATACAAAGAATAGCAATGATAATAGTCTCTACTCACCAATATAGTCTGTATCACACGTTTTAATAACTGTCACAATTCATAACTAAATAACTGCTGATCCGCTCGCTTACAGATCACACCAACAACTGAAATAAATGATCAAGTAATATTCTCGTTAATAAGATTGTTATCCAATACTTCTGTAATTCGGTAGGCTGCTATACAAAAACACAATTAATTATTGGCTAATAATAAAAGCCTTGCGTAAACACAATTTGTACTCTAACAGTTCGGCTGTCCTGACCCATTCCTCGTCCTCGAGGAATCAATTCGTTACTCCTAGGTGATTATATTTTGTTTCTGAAACTTTACCAATATGAAATTAGAAGGCCCGCTCTACAACTACTAAAATCTTTCTGTACATCTAGAAGCCAAATAGTCATAGTTAATGATACAAAATCAAACATAACTACTCAAAATTATGGTATACCGCAAGGTTCAGTATTAGGGCTCTTTATGTTCCTAATTTATATAGACGATCTACCTAACTTTGTTTTACCAATATCTACTATTTTGTACGCAGATGACACTACAGTCATACAGTCCGATAAAAGTATTCAGCAACGCATTTATAGATTAGTTTTCAGCTAATAAATTAAGATTAAATGACATTAAAACCCAGAAATTAGTTTTCTCACTAAATAAAATCTTAACTATCCAGTATCCTCAAATCACAAATAAACCCGTTAGATTCTTGAGTTTTCTCTTTGATGCTTCTCTAACTGGAAAATACCAAGTAGATGCTGTGGCAAAGAAGTTGAACACTTGTATTTTTATACTAATAAAACTTGTAAACTTAGTTTACTATGCACAAATGTATTCACATAAAATATGTCTTATAGAATAATATTAGGGGGGATGTCCAACGAATGGCTGCTATTTTCAAGTTAAATAAAAAAATACAATTACAATTATATGCAGACAACCGGCAACTTTGTAGACTATTATTTGTATATTCGCAGTTATTAACTTTTCCTTGCATTTTTATCTATAATTTGCCTATGTTTTATTAAAAGCAACGATAAGGCGTTAAAATTCAATACCAATATCCATTCGTATTCAACTCGACTAAAAGATGAAATTCGCCTACCCAAAATGAGACTAAGTGTTTCTCAAAGTCAGCCGATGTACGTTGGCATAAATTTGTTTAATGAATTAACTAACTATGTATGAGATCCTGGAAATAATCCCTTTTGTAATGTTAAAAAGAAACACTTAATTAGTAAGGCTTGTTATAGGTGTCGTGTCAATGAATTCTTAAAAGCCAACTTAGGCGAAATGTAAACTTTTTTGTATACGAGTACTTGTATATGACTTAGGCTCTATTACTTATGTAATCTTTTCCTCAAGCTATTATTAATAATCTTCTGGCGATTCTGATACTTCCTGCATAAGCGTATATGGATTTATTCTATCAATCGCTACCACCTTACTGTACTTCCCCTTTTGATTCCTTGTTATACCTGGCATATCTCAGACCAAATATCTGTCATTCGGTAAAATTTTATTTATTACAAATGGTCCGCCATATGGTGCTAGTAGAGAAGAAACGTAAGAACTAGAAACAGAGAATAATTTAATAGTTGCTGTGATACTCAGGAAAAACTCATGAAACGTTGTGGTTTAATGGACTGTAAAATTTTCTAGAAAGTAATTTTTGACAATACCATGCAGGGTCTATTACACTGGCGGGAGCATTGGCTCTGGACGGGAGCATTGGCTCTGGACTACAGGGCGAAGTGTATAATCATGCGTAGCTAATTCATCGACCTTGAAAGACCTCCAGAGTCGCTGTTGATGTAGTGCGCATTGCGCATGTTACTGCTAAGAAAGTTGATCTTTGAAACATGATTTTACAAATTATTACTAGTCTCGATTTAACTCTAAACTCATAGCGCGTTAATCCGATCAGTATCACAGTTCGAACCTATTTCATAAAATGCAGTTATATAATGATATTATGGACTTGTCCAAAATACACGATATTGTTTTCTAGTACAGCATAGCCACGAACACAATTGGATACTAAGCGCGTCAAAACCCTCGTCCATAAAGGTAAATATCTAAACGAACAAACTCTCAACTTCCACATACCATTCTTATCAATTTGATTATTCGTAATATGACACGAGACTGCTATCTGAGGGACAGAGGTAATTCTACTGGAATTTTGTTGGAATTAATATTTACAGGCAATTCAATTATCTACAAATTTATTACGGAGATACTTAGAAATCTCTTGAGACATGCCTATTTTTCACACCGATTAATCACTCGAAATGGTAGCTCCTGAGTTCAACATTAAAATCAACAGCTTGTAACAAAGCTCATCATCTAAGAACTTTAAATCTTTGACTTTATTTAACGTGACAATATGTGACAAATAACATAATGAACTAACAGCTATCAGTGAAATGCTGAAATAATTTTATAACATTGGCGGAAATAAGGAATTCGTGCTCATAAAAGATTTATTAAGTTTCTGATATGAATTTACGATTGACGCACAATGTCGAAGTTAAACCTAATTCAATAATCGTCAAATTCACATGTCAGAATAAATGTGGTATTCTTACTAAATATTAAAGAGCAGTTCATCTATGAAATAAATTAATGATCTACGAGAGATTTTTGGAAACTAAAGGGTTAAACAATGAAGTTCCAACTACTCTTTCAGGAGGGTCAGTTTATAAAACGGTTGGGCAGTCAATACCTCTATCTTACTAGAATTTGGTTTTAACTCACTGTCTGCCTTGTTTATAAAAGGAACTGTACCCGATCTTTGGTAACAGAGGTCATAACGAATAACTAACATAGGTTGACACCTCTGAAAACAACAAACGTAGTGTTTGGGACAATCTCCAACTATATCGGTAATGAACAAAAGTCATCTAAATACGAAACAACATAATTACAAGATTATTTAATGCCTTTAATCTCTCATGTCACTAATAAATTGTAATCTGCTACAAACTGTATTACGAAATAACAATCTAAATTCTTTCTCAATATTCAAATAGAAATACTTCCTTCAATTAACGAACTTCTAGCCTTGCCATTATTATGAAATTAAAAGACTCACCAGATTCCCAGAGTTATTAATTCGAATCGTTTCTCTGCGGGCGCAATACTACCATACTGTTACCATACTATCAACTACCTCCGCTCTGCAAATACAACCCTGCACGCAAGTAGACTAAGTGCTGTTTCCGTGTTCGAAAGTAATCTAGTAGGTATTCCAAACGTCTGTTGGAGTTGATCTAAAAACTTAATTACATGTTTAGTTTTAGTATTTCTTACTGCTTTGTGTCATATCAAAAATAGAAAATATATGACTCAGTAATCAATTCGGCCATCACATTGCTAGATATATTCTGTAAGAGTTAACAAACAACCCTAGTAGAATAAATAATCTTCAGAGTAAATACTATTGGAACAAATTCTCTCGAAGTGATCACGACCACAGCAGTTACCACTCTATTCTAATCATAGAGGTATACAGATTATGTGTGTAACAAGTGAATTCAACCGCTCAATTACGTGGCCACCGCAGTTGGCTTCCGGTGCCAGATACAATCATAACACTACCCTCGGGTGGTACAAAGACCTGCACCGTCTCCTAGTGATTCAACTCCGCGGAGTTGATCAATTCACGTTGCATGGAAAAGAATACAGAGTTTAGGTTGATGTTCGCTATATTTAAGTCTTAGATATACACTTACCGGGGCTACGGCCCCGCACTTGTCCGGTAGCGGCAATCTCATCACAAGTTCTCTGGTTATCTAGCTTTCTTCTTCAGAACTGCGTCCTTGTCCTTATGAATCTCATCTGTATCGCTCAACAATGACGACTACCAACCTACACGTCGGCAACGTGTCCGATAAACAGGGTCTCGCACCCAACTAGCATGGAGTTGCTGCCAGAGGCCCCTATACGAGAGGCCTTCCTCAATCACACATACATAAGGCATTGCACCTTAATAACTCCAGCGTGAGACCCACCATCACACATTCATCCTGCAAGGCACGTCAACAGTGCTTAAGAGTCCCGTACAAGTCACTTACTAATTAGGCTTCCCTGAAAATGCATGTAAAAACATACAACGACCAAGAATCAAACCACACAATAGTACAGTCGCACCACAACTGGTTTCGGTACTTCTGCCAGGTGATGGAGATCCATCGTTCTCAAACGAAATGTTAGGACTGTTGTTACGAGGCATGGTATATCGTTGGTTTAGCTTTTTAATCCAGACTCGCAACAAATGCTACCTATTGGACTACCTTGCTGTTCAGATCCCACTTCTGAAATGTTAAATACCTTTTTAGTAGGACGAAAATAATTAAACATGTAGTATCCCAAAAGACCGAATAGAGGAACGTCCGACGATACCCTCAACGGTGCGCAGGTACTGACTGGAAAAGAGAACTAACATGAGAAAATACTCAGTGAGGAAAAAGAGACATTCACATATGAATGCACAGATGGAACATATATATCTATATATCAAATCCTGGAAACATTAACGTTATACTATTTAGTCAGAAACATACACTTGAGAGTCATCGCTTTGGTGGTCTCTCTCAAGACATAACACATAACATGCGTTATCGACGCACGCTTGAGAGTCATCGCTATGGTGGTCTCTCTCAAGCCTTCTGAGAGTCATCGCTATGGTGGTCTCTCTCAGGAAACTCGACGCACGCTTGAGAGTCATCGCTATGGTGGTCTCTCTCAAGCCTTCTGAGAGTCATCGCTATGGTGGTCTCTCTCAGGAAACTCGACGCACGCTTGAGAGTCATCGCTATGGTGGTCTCTCTCAAGCCTTCTGAGAGTCATCGCTTTGGTGGTCTCTCTCAGGCAACCCGACGCACGCTTGAGAGTCATCGCTATGGTGGTCTCTCTCAGGCAATTCGACGCACGCTTGAGAGTCATCGCTATGGTGGTCTCTCTCAAGCACAACACATAACATACAAAGAATAGCAATGATAATAGTCTCTACTCACCAATATAGTCTGTATCACACGTTTTAATAACTGTCACAATTCATAACTAAATAACTGCTGATCCGCTCGCTTACAGATCACACCAACAACTGAAATAAATGATCAAGTAATATTCTCGTTAATAAGATTGTTATCCAATACTTCTGTAATTCGGTAGGCTGCTATACAAAAACACAATTAATTATTGGCTAATAATAAAAGCCTTGCGTAAACACAATTTGTACTCTAACATACATAAACATCACTTATTCATAATACATTCTTTAAATATCTTACAGTAGTGTATTATGATTAATAAAATAACTTTATTCATTTGGTGTTTGTAATAATAACATTTTTAAGGCCACTAATTGTCTGAAGTTTATAAAAATGAACCAAAAATCAAATGTGGTACATAATAAAAAATATAAATAATAATGTGGGAAGTAAATAGTCGGGAATGCAGTCAATTTTCTTTATTTTCTACACTGCCAACGTTTCGACATCACTTGTGTCTTCTTCAAAGGCTCTACACACAAACATTGAGATGTTATACAGAAGTACATTTTAAATAATAAGTTACTTACAGTAGATGAACTTTAGATATTGTTAAGAGAAGTGCATAACAAAGTTGCACCAATTAGATACATAAATTCTGGTAGGTACTACAGAATAGTCAAAAATAATTATAAATTTCAAAACGCAGTGACAGCAACAACCTTGACAACGCACCGGTGCAGAATAAAATGTATGTCTCAATTCCGTATGTAGAGGGAGTTACGTACAACTTAAAGCGGGTTTTAGAACTGGATATTAATGTCGCTCAAAAACCGGTAAAAACCATAAACAACCTGTATAGCAAAATTAAAGACCCCATAGACACCATGTTGTAGTCAGGAGTGGTTTACAAAATCCCATGTAAAGACTGCAACAAATGCTATATAGGTAGGTCAATCTAAACGTTTATTAAAAACCAGAGCAAAGGAGCATGAAAGGAACTCAATAAAGCCTGCAAACAAAACCACTAACATCTGTGCGCTAACGCAACATTGTAGAGACCATAATCACACCTTTGATTATGGAAACACTGAAGTCATCGACAGAGAGAATAATCTACAAAAAAGATTGATTCTGGAAATGCTTCACATACAAAAGGAAGAAAACTGTGTTAATTTCCGCAGCGATATACAAGATCTGAGCAACATATATTCAAATATTTTACAATTATTTAATACATAACACTACAATAATTCTTAGCTTTAAGTTTCACATTCATGTTGCACGGTACATAGTTCCGCTGTTTTTTTATTCATTCGTACTTTCGTCATAAGGATAACTTGTATATACATGCTTTCCTGCAGGACAGTGGTTTAACCGTTATTCTCTATTTTTGGCTTGTCCATGTAACATGAGTATTTTTTCGTGGACGTGTTTTAAATTTATAATTATTTTTGACTATTCTGTAGTACCAGAATTTATGTATCTAATTGGTGCAACTTTGTTATGCACTCTTCTTAACAATATCTAAAGTTCATCTACTGTAAGTAACTTATTATTTAAAATGTACTTCTGTATAACATCTCAATGTTTGTGTGTAGAACCTTTGAAAAAGACACAAGTGGTGTCGAAACGTTGGAAGTGTAGAAAATAAAGAAAATTGACTGCATTCCCGACTATTTACTGCCCACATCAACTTTCCAGTCGAATATTCATCTTTTCATCATAAATAATAATGTTACATATACTCAAATATTTTCATTGAAATAAATAGGGATTTTAACACTTTAACATTAATCATTTCTTTAAATTTGATCAGAATTTTACTATAAATATTTACCACATTTTTAAAATTAATAAATACATCTCGAATGCCAATAATTACGAGTAGTATCGATAAATGAATTGATCAATTATTATTGATTTGAAATGAATATTCCGAAGACTCGGCACTATTTTCGCAATAATTAATAATTATTGAGACACACACACTTAATGTAGGTACTGTTACAAACTGTACTACATTTATGGCCAAAAGTTAAATATGAGATTTCAAATCAAAAACTTGATCCCGAGCAATAATAACTATTAATATCAATGGATGAATAGTTGAATTAACGGAATTAACGAATTCCACTGAGTTTTGTTTTAGTTAATATTTACCCAACAATTAATAAAAACAATGAGCCACTGACAGTTCACGTCCAACAATCGACTTGTAATAAACAACTGAAGCGATGCGCGCGCACTGCCCGCGCTACGGGTGCATCTGCACCGACTAAAACTCAAATATTAAATTAGACTTTTTAGAATAAATACGTTATGTCGAGTGAAACTAAAAACTAACTAAGAATATCGGTAGATTAATAGTTAAATCAACGAATTTTACTAAGATTTGCTATTGATAAACAATATTTATGCATTATGCGAAAATGAACAAAATATTCACAGTCTGTCATTCGGTTTTCACTACGTTTATAGAGGGGTGTGCCAACTTTCAGACTTATATTTTACCTTAAATTTTGAAAACTTATAACTAATTAGTTAGCATAAAGATAATTATCAACTGTAATTTAATTACACAAGAGATTTATTTACTTTGTGCTCGTTAAGGGGGTCACTACCGGCGTAATGATGCTAAAAAAATAAGTTTAGGATTTTCCTTACAATTTAAGTAAAAATTCAAATTTTTAGAATAACAAATACATTTTTGAGTAGATAAAGGTTATCTCCAAATGCGTCTAATCTAATGCCACAGTTTTCATTTTTGTACTCTATTTTTTATATTGAGGGCTAAACGTGGCCAATTTTAGCCATTTTGTGATTGTTTTATACGTATTTTATCACTTATTTAAAACAACAAAAAATTAAAAAAGTGGAATTAGACGCACTTGAGAACTACCTACATAGCTATTTAAAAATATCTCATTTGTTTGAAAAATCTTAATATTGAACCAAGTTTTAACTGAAAAACTGAATATCGATTTTCGCCATTTTGACGACTTGTATTAAACCATTTGTAATTTGTAACGAGAGCGGAATAGCCATTCCAAATTACTATACTTTCTTTACGACTATAAATTTGCATTAAGGCGGTACACTTGTGCCAAAAATATAGTGAAAAAGGGAGCTTGCTATATTACAAACTGAGCTCTTATTACTACACCTACACTGTTCATATTTTATATATAGATAGTTAAAAGTTGACTCTAGAGTGCTAAGAAATTATATTTTTGAAATACTTTATGGTATTTTAGTAATAAATTAGTAAAAAATAAACCCGTAAAAACAAAGTTTTTGACTATAAATCCTTTATATATGAAAAATATTTTCTTAACACTCTCACGAACAATGCAAGGAATCGACTATTTAAAACAAAATTAATAAATATGCAATAATAAGGCCGTAGTTTGTAAAATTAAAATGCATAATTTAATTCTTATTTTCTCTAATTGTTGTCGCAACAATGTATTGTATGAATTTTTCGATCAAATAATGCTTCGTAATTACTTATGGTAAATTTCAGATTTTTATTTTGAGCAATATAGCCAGAATCGTGAATTCTGATTCTATTGCAGCAGTATTGCGTGCAACCAGGGTAGAGCCTTAAGGCTCTACCCTGGTTATATATATATATATATATATATATATATACGGTGTCCCATTTTAATCCGCCACTAGCGATAACTTTGAAATAGTGCGGTGAAACAAAAATGTTCCAAATAAATAATTAATGGTTATGAGGGGGACATCTGATGCCGTCGACCTTTTTCCCCCCAGACCCCCTGGGGAGTGGGAACGGGGGACAACTTTAAAATTTTAAATGGAAACCCCTATTTTTTATTGCAGATTCGGATCAAGCGTTAAAAAGCAGGTGAATTTTATTGAGTTTTTTTTTTTTTAATTTTGATTTTTTTTCGTTTTTTTTTTTGGCAAATGCCAAATTTTTTTAAATTTTTTTTTCAAATTAAATTGAAAAAATCATCATAATAAATTGTTATCATTACTTGAAACTCACTCACAACATGACACGTATGTTTTCTTTCTCGCATCCCACCCTAAAAACTACCACCTGGAACAAAAACTTTTTCACAAAGATAAAAATGCCTGAAAAAAGTGGTTACTCTTATTTTAACATGAAGGTTATCTTTACTAGCAAACCAAGTGAAAAAATCGCATTTTTATGTAATGCAGTAATCAAATCAAAAATTCAAATTTTGACGTTTGCAGCGCCATCTATCAACAAATTCAAAAAACACCCCGAATAAAATTCACCTACTTTTTAACGCTTTATCCGAATCTGCAATAAAAAATAGGTGTTTCCATTTAAAATTTTAAAGTTGCCCCCCGTTCTCGCCCCCCCAGGGGGTCTGGCGGGAAAATGGTCGACGGCATCAGATGTCCCCCTCATAACCATTAACTTTTTATTTGGAACATTTTTGTTTCACCGCACTATTTCAAAGTTATAGCTAGTAGCGGATTAAAATGGGACACCCGGTATATATATATATATATATATATAGCGTGTTCATTTTAAGTGGCGCACCATTGCTATCTCGAGAAGTATAAGAGCTACGAAGTTGGTTAAATTAGCAAACAATTTCTATTTTATATGACTACTTTAATGAACGAAACAAAAAAAATTTAGACCAGTGGTTCTCAAACTACGGGGTGCAACTTTTATATTTCAAATGGGTACCTATTTTTTATTCGCTTATTCGAGTCAGTATTTTTTTCTGAATTCAACGATATATTAGTTTCATACCCTGGCATAACAAAAACATGAGAAAAACGCTATTGAAAATTATGATAATTTAATTAAAATCTGATTGTTACAAGAGTGCTATGGAAGAAAACAAATAAATATTTGTTTCATATTAATTGTTATTTGTTAATGAAAAAGATTCTTTGATTTTAATCAGGAGATCAGGACCGCTACTGAGTGTATGAGTTCAGGGTACTGAGTACTCAGTAGGGTAGGTGCGTGAGTAGTGGGGGTACTAGAACGTGCGCCCCAGTCGCGATAAGCCTGGCGCCAGTTTTTAGATAAGAGAGTAAGCGATAAGGGGTTATCGGTGTTTAATAAATAGATAAGCTTTGTTATTGTTTAACGTATACGAGGTTAAAGCTCGTTTATCTATGGTTTATCAGTATTAGGTTTGGAAAATTTTAAAAATAGGCATTTAGGGGTTAAGATACTCTGTAAAATAGTGATAAAGTGTTTAGTCAACTGCATTGTTTTCAAAAATAGCAAATAAGACAAGAAATATTTGTAAGATTAAAGCCCTCGGTCAGTGTTTGTATTAAATTAAAAATATGTTATCTGTATTTACTTCAAAAATAAAAACAAGATAAGGTTGTTTTCAAAATAAAACCAGAAATATTTGTAAGATTAAAGCCCTCGGTCAGTGTTTGTATTAAATTAAAAATATATTATCTGCATTTACTTCAAAATAAAAACAAGATAAGGTTGTTTTCAAAAACTTCTGCGAGGTCAAAGCTCTTGGTGGTTTATCGGACAAATTTTGGAAAATTTGAAAAACATGTTATGGTTTATATTGATAACTGTGCAATAGACAAATAAGATTAAAAGCATTGATAACGGTGCAATAGACAGTTTCTATACAGTTGTTGTTGTCAAAACTGAAAAATAAAATTGTTTTGATGTTAATTATCATAGACAAACATGTTTTCATATAAGATGATGATGAAGCATAAGGAATTGCAAGATAATATAACTGGATGGAGCAAAATGTATTATGTTATTTATGCTAGTACGTATTAAAGCTCAAATTCGTATTGTTTTGGGAAAAAAATGAGGCTTTGCTCGTTGATATATATATATATATATATATATATATATATATATATATATATATATATATATATATATATATATATATAGCGAGTAAAATATTATTCTAGTATTCAGTATACAGTATCCTGCTACTTCACTGATTTTGACTTTGTTTTGTACAAGTTATATCTCTTTACCATTACCATGAACTTCTTCGATTTCGAAAAATATATTTTCTTACATCCCAAGAGGTAAGTTTGTTATTATTTTATTATTTTTTTCATTATTTTTAATTTGATTGTGTGTTTTGATTTGATTTGAAGTCGGTATACGCCTATGATGACATCAACAGATGAGGTGGTGCAATCCAGGAAAAGGAAAGTCGAGGCATCATCAGCTCTAGAGGTAAAGAGACCTAGAGTTGGCGAATCGGACTTCCTTCAAGAGCTTGACAAGCTCCTGATGGCGACGCAAGATCAGTCTATGGAAGTACCCTCGGTGCCAACGCTAGAGTTGCCCCTGGAAACACCAGAACTGGAGACTTCAAGAAAAAGGAAAAGGGAGCCTTTTTCGTCTACCATGGACGCAGGGGTCGATTTCGAGCAGTCGAAGAAGAGGAAAGAAGAAGAGTCTTCGCAGGAGGAGGATGATGACGTAAATCTTGTCTATATGGGGACATACTCGCCTTCTTCGGGCGTTGAGGTTGAGGTTGAGCAGCCGGTGAAAAGGAAGAGGGAGTCTTCGTCGGTTGGAAACTCTTCTTCTTCATCTTTTTCGTCATCATCATCATCAGCAGCCATGGAAGACGAGAACGGCCAGGCAAATAAGAGGAGACGAGAGGTATCGAAGGAGGACCTTGAGACCATCTCTATATCTTCGTCGGACAACGAGGAATGCGGGCAGAGATGGTCTCAGGATACGGAGACACAGATACCCCCTAGAGATGCCGATGACGGAGATCTCTTTCAGGAGGATCTGGTGGTAGATCCAAACCTGGATCAACTTCTAGAGTCAGCAGCGGTTGCAAGGTTCACGATGCCCAACAATTACAATTCAAGGGATAATGTAGATCGGCTGCTGGACTTTAGAGATAGTATAGGAAAAAGCATTATAGATTTAAATAAATATTACACACTTAAGTATAGAAATATTAATAAGGACTATAAACAAATATTACAGAACTGCACATTATACAAAATTGAAAATAGTTTAGGATTAGAAATAAGTTTATATAAATACATAGTACTAGTTAATAAGAACTTCAATAAGAAGTTTTATATAGAATTATTCACGTATTATTATTTAAAGTTAAAGAAAGATTTTTCTTGTGTTTACAATTTCATAGAAAAAATAAAAATAAAAAGTTTATCATTTAAAAATATATCATAACTATTTATTCAATATTACCCAAAACAACCGTCATCCTATTGAGTTATTCCATATCAGCTTATACAAACAAACAGATAAACACACAAAAAGAAGATGAAGACGAATAATATATATATATATATATATATATATATATATATATATATATATATATATATATATATATATATATATATATATATATATATAGCAGAAGAAAATAATTTGTTACCATTGTGTTTAGTGAGTTTTCGATACTAACACTTGTTGTTGTAATAAGCAAAACGAAAAATGGAACAAAAAAATTTAGAAACAATTCTTGAATTGTGTGAAAGTATTTTAAATTCCACACAAGAAGAAGACTGTACTCAATCAAATTATGATAATTTTTTCCAAATTTGTAATAATTTGATTGAAGAGGCAGTGGGAAGTAATGAAGAAGTTCAAGTCGGTGGAAGTGTTAGATGTTACGAAGTGCTCGAAGATAGAGAATATTTTGTTCGAAGATTCGGAATCACAGGAAGACGTTTGAAATTCCAACTCCAAGATACACCTACGGATGAAAACCCCATTGAATGGTTCCACGAAAGCATGCAGCAGGTATACTAATGTAATGTTTTATTACAACGCAAACATTATACTAAATGTATTTTTGATTTCTAAGGTATTAGACGATGCGCTTGAAGGCATGGAACCAGGTGATTACGTGGGGTTTACGTTCAACACGCCGAGGATGAGCGATCCAGCATGGGCCAGTTTTCGACGTGTCGATCAGGTCCATATTGAGGTTCTATGGGACATACTGGATTTAATTATGCAGAGTAATGCAGAAATTTTTTCCGATGGCCAATTCACGCTGGAGCTAACCCATGTATCGATGCCTCGAGGAACAGGCAAAATGCTGAAAGGCCATGGTATGACTTATGCTGAGTTATGTCGTAGAAAATACGGTATTGTTGAGATCAACAATACCGATAATCTTTGTCTTCCTCGTGCACTGGTAGTAGCGGAATCATTCGTCAAAAAAGATTCTCAATTCAAACAGGTATGTAAAGACGTAAATGGAATTCAACGTACGAGAACACAGGATTTGTTAATTAAATCGCGTGATAAAATAAATGGAAATGGAGCAGGTATTCCTGAATTGACGGAATTTCAAAATTATTATAATCAATACAACATATGCGTGTATGAATATAATACTCATGGGGATGTGATATTTGAAGGTGCAAAAGATCAGAATCTACCAAGATTAAATCTTTTGCATTATCGAAATCATTATTCTGTTATAAAGAGTTTAACTGCTGTCTTTTCATGTAAATATTTTTGTGAACAGTGTCATATTCCGTATAACAGTTTATTAGGACATACTTGTAAAAATAGTTGTATGTTTTGCAAAGTTTCTCCTGCATGTTCTTATACGGTGCAATTACTAACATGTGACGACTGTAACAGAAAATTTCGAGGACAAAACTGTTATGACAACCATAAAAATTTTGTATGTAAGATTTTAAAGTCGTGTAAAAAATGTCTTAAAACATTTAATATTACAAAGAATAAAAATCATGTATGCGGGGAAATTTATTGTAAATTTTGTGATGCTTACAAAAATAGGGGACATGAATGTTACATACAAACAGACAAAGGAAAAATCAAAGACAAAAATTTATTTATCTATTACGATTTTGAGACTCGACAAGAAAAAATTTTAGATGGACATAGACAACATGAAGTAAATTTATGCGTATGCCAGCAATCTTGTTCTGTTTGTTGCGATGTGGACGATGTAAATATTTTGTGCAATGCATGTGGTATTCGTCAACACGTATTTAGAGATGATCCGGTAACAAATTTTATTTCATATGTTTCTGCCCCGCGAATTTCATTTAATACGGTAACATGCATTGCACATAATGCTAAATCTTTTGATGCACAATTTATTTTAAAATGTTTAGTTGAAGTTTTCAACTGTACACCAAAATTAATATTAAACGGAAATAAGATTCTATTAATTGAGGTTGGTAAAAATGTCAGATTTATCGATTCCATTAATTATATGCCTATGTCTTTGTCTGCATTACCCAAAACTATGGGATTATCATCTTCAATTAAAAAGGTTTTTTCCCCCATCTATTCAATACTTTGGAAAATACAAATTATGTAGGACCTATACCTCATTCGAAATATTATGGTGTGAACACTATGAATACTTCTGTTCGACAAAATTTCTTGGAATGACACTCAAATCAAATTAATAATAACATTGTTTTTGATATGAGTAAAGAAATAGTAGAATATTGCGTGTCCGATGTTGATATTTTGCGTCGTGCTTGTACAATATAAACGATTGTAAAGTTTGTCCATTTTCGGAATCAGTTACAATTGCTTCAGCATGTAATAAGGTATTTCGACGTTTATTTTTGAAACCTAATACTATAGGTATTATACCATCGAAGGGTTATAGACTAAAAGATAATCAATCAAAAATTGCCTTACAATGGTTGATATCACAAGAAAATGAGCGAGGAATTCTTATTCAACATGCTGGACGTGGTTCAAAAGCAGTGTTAGGTAATAATTTAAAAGTTGATGGTTTCTATCAGCGCGATAAACTAGTATTTGAATTTTTTGGTTGTTTTTGGCATGGGTGTAGATCTTGTTATAAAACAAATCGTGATGAAGAAATCTTCAACACTTCAAAAGAAACAATGGAGTTTCGGTATGAAAGTACAATGCATAAATTAGAGAAAATTCAAAATTTGGAATATAATGTTATTAGTATTTGGGAATGCGAGTTTCAAAATTATTTAAAAAATCATAAAAATTTAGAAAAAGAATTAAAAAGCCATCAACTTTTAAATAATCTACCGTTACAAGCTCGCGACGCATTATATGGAGGTCGTACGGGCAATACGAATTTATATAAAAGAGTGAGTAACGAGGACAAAATTAAATATGTAGACTTGTGTAGTTTATATCCATATGTTTGCAAATACGGAAAATATCCGATAGGACATCCAAAAATTTTGATCGGTACAGATTGTAATTCATTGTGTCCTAACAATAATATCGATCAGGTGGAAGGATTAATAAAATGTACAGTTTTAGCTCCGAATAATTTGTATCATCCAGTATTGCCTAGAAAAGCTCATGGTAAACTCATGTTTGTTTTATGTCGAACATGCTGCGATGAATTAGAACAAGTTGACTGTACTCATACTGACAGTGAGAGACAGTTTACTGGAACATGAGTTGTTGATGAAGTCCGTTTAGCTGTTGCACGAGGGTATAAAGTAATTGAAATGATTGAAATTTGGCAATATAACATAACTCAGTATAATGTTCAAACGAAGTCGGGTGGTTTATTCGGAGAATTTATAAACAATTTTCTTAAAATAAAACAAGAAGCTTCAGGGTATCCTGAACACTGTTCCACGGATGAACTGAAAGATGCGTACATTCAGGAGTATTTAGCAAATGAAGGCGTAATGTTGGATCCACAGGAAATTGAAAAAAATTCCGGTAAAAGATCGGTGGCAAAACTGATGCTAAACTCTTTCTGGGGTAAGATAATAACTTGCTGTTTTATTTTTAATTTACAAATATATTTACACGTATGTATGTACACTATGTTCCAAATGTTCTGCCCCAGCCTTAGAAAATCCCCCAGTGATCCGCAACCATTGTAGCACCATTCGTCAAAATATTCGAAATACGGCCTTCTTAGGTTGTAGAAAAAGACAGCATGCGAAAGATAGAAGCAGTTCTCGGTGAATCATTACTAAGTCAGGTAAAGGAAAAGTGTAGAACGTTTGCTTTGAGCTTTAGTTTAGAAACATATTTTCCTTAGTTGTTTTCATCACTGCATTACATTTCTAAACATAAATTGCATTATTATGAAATGACAGTAATAATGTTTCAGTAAATTAAATGAGAATAAAACATATCAAACTGTTTTATTGAAATGCGTGTTGCAAGATTGTATGCATTAGGCATAAATTAAAAGTTTTTTTAAAAGAAACTATGAATTATTGTCCTAAAAGTTACAATTATTATCAAGATTCGTTACTATCATGTTTCCCGTTCCTGCCTAAATTATTGCACTTACGTATAAACATCTATGTGTTAAAAATGATTCCCGGAAATTTCATCGCGGGAAAATTCATCGCGGAAAGTTCATCGCGGAAAGTTAATCGCAGGAAAATTCATCGCGGGGAAAATTCATCTCGAGGTAAATTAATCGCAGGAAAGTTCATCGAGGGAAAGTTCATCGCGGGGTAAATTCATCGCGAGGTAAATTCATCGCGGGCAAGTTCATCGCGGGAAAGTTCATCGCGGGGAAAATTCATCGCGAGGTAAATTAATCGCGGGAAAGTTAATCGCGGACAAGTTCATCGCGAAGAAAATTCATCGCGAGGTAATTTCAGACATATTCATGATCTGTAAATTCTTCTTTGCAGACAAATAAATCACAATGTTGCGTGTTATTAACAACAGTTGCATAAGCGCACATTTGAAAAGCACGATGGTTTTAGGGATTGTAGGTACGACAGTTTTTCTACAATATTTTTTGAATTTTTTAAAACTAGAAAATATTTCTGCCTAACATTTTTCTGAACTTAACCCCATCATACTCTAAGAGTATTTTTAACAATATTTTTTGCATTTTTTAAAACTAGAAAATATTCTTGCCTAACATTTTTCTGAACTTAACCCCATCATACTCGAAGAGTATTTTTAACAAGATTTTTTGAATTTTTTTAAAACTAGAAAATATTCTTGTCTAACATCATACTCGAGGAGTATTTTTATCAAGGTTTTTTGAATTTTTCATAACTAGAAAATATTCTTGCCTAACATTTTTCTGAACATAACCCCAACATACTCGAAGAGTAGGTATTTTTAACGAGATTTTTTGAATTTTTTAAAACTAGAAAATATTTTTGCCTAACATTTTTCTGAACTTAACTTACTCGAAGAGTAAATGCCACACCACCGAAAACCACAGCGTATAAAAACCATAACCACACGTCCGAAAAACCACAGCGTATAAAAGTTCCCGCACCACAATGTCCAGCTACCCATATACCAATTTTCACACTTCGATTTGCACATTTGTACCCAAACTAATCAATACTAACAAAACCCTAATTGAGTCCAACAGATCTCCGTTTTTTTTAAATAAACTAATCAATACTAACAAAACCCTATTTGAGTCCAACAGAACTCCGTTTTTTTAAAATAAACTAATCAATACTAACAAAACCCTAATTGAGTTCAACAGAGCTCCGTTTTAAAAAAAATAAACTAATCAATACTAACAAAACCCTAATTGAGTCCAACAGAACTCCGTTTTTTTGACATAAACTAATCAATACTAACAAAACCCTAATTGAGTCCAACAGAACTCCGTTTTTTTGACATAAACTAATCAATACTAACAAAACCCTAATTGAGTCCAACAGAACTCCGTTTTTTTGACATAAACTAATCAATACTAACAAAACCCTAATTGAGTCCAACAGAACTCCGTTTTTTTGACATAAACTAATCAATACTAACAAAACCCTAATTGAGTCCAACAGAACTCCGTTTTTTTGACATAAACTAATCAATACTAACAAAACCCTAATTGAGTCCAACAGAACTCCGTTTTTTGACATAAACTAATCAATACTAACAAAACCCTAATTGAGTCCAACAGAACTCCGTTTTTTTGACATAAACTAATCAATACTAACAAAACCCTAATTGAGTCCAACAGAACTTTGTTACACCAGTTGGGTATACCTGAGGCCTGAGGTATTAAATATATTCAAGTGTTATTGAGTTTCTATATCTTTCTTCGAAATTTGCAGTATTACACTTTTATTTCTTAGCTATTGATGTTGTGAACGAATGGTAAATGACTTTTTAATCCTATTATAGATATTGTAAGCCAAAGAACACCTGCAAACGTTAGAATTTTATGAACTTTCTTCAAGTGCAGTTTGTAAGGGAAAATATTAAATTTCATATTATAAAATAATTCGTGATCAATAAGGATTAACATAACACAACATACCATTCCACATTACTACAATAAATATATTCGCGATGAATTTTCTCCGCGATGAACTTTCTCGCGATTAATTTACCTTGCGATGAATTTTCCCCGCGATGAATTTTCCCCGCGATGAACATTCCCGCGATGAACTTTCTCGCGATTAATTTACCTCGCGATGAATTTTCCCCGCGATGAACTTTCCCGCGATTAACTTGCCCGCGATGAATTTACCTCGCGATGAATTTACCCCGCGATGAACTTTACCGCGATGAACTTTCCTGCGATTAATTTACCTCGCGATGAATTTTCCCCGCGATGAATTTTCCTGCGCTTAACTTTCCGCGATTAATTTTCCGCGATGAATTTTCCTGCGATGAATTGTCTGGACACGGTTAAAAATGTATCCGTGAAAATTACTACTTTACAATCATTGTTTTCCAAAATATCTACATAAACAATATAATTATTTGTATTAGTCTTTGTTTAAATAGGTATATAAAAGCAACTAATGTTATGATCGATTTGCGACGTTTTCCGAAACGTCGTATAAATAAATATAAATATACAGAACAAAACCCAAACAAATAATTTATAAATAAAGACAATAAGAGTAACAATTTTAAAATTTTTATACAAGTAAAAATTTTAATTTACTTAAAACACAAAACAATAAATTCAAATAATTTCAATTGTGGCATTATGGTAAACATGTGTGTTAGACCCGTGGGCCGCCACGCCACGCCGCCGGTATATATTTCACGCCGACGCCAATATTTTTTACGGCGCGCCGCCATCAATATTCTAAATTAACTAAAAATTTCGACATTGTTAATAGGAATTTTAATAGTTCATTTAAAAAAAAATAATTGTATCATATGTGGATGGCATCTAATAAGATATTTTCCATTAACTTTGCTACACATGTAGATATTACGAAGTTAGATACAAGTAAATTTTGATGTGAATACGCCGGCGTAGACCGGCGCGCTGCCTAAAGAAAAGCCACTTAAAAATTAAGCGTTTATTTTTAACAATTCGCCGCCGCCACTATTAACCTCAACGCTGCACAAGTCAAATTGTGTGTTAATTAATGTAGGTACTGATTAAACATTCAAAGATTTACTGTGTATCGGGTTATGAAATAAAAAATCGTGTGGTGATCATTTTTTATAATCTTGTAATTTTGCCCGGGAATTATTGCTAAAAATGATATTACTTGGATTTTTTTCTATGTAACTTTTTATCGTACTTATTGTTATTATGTATTTAATGTAAACTAAATTAAAATATTGAAAATGAAATTACTAATCATAAAAATAATTAACAATTATAGGTAATTCTGCATATTTTTGTATTTTTATGTCTATTTTTTAATTTAATTTTATTAATTCAATATACTTACTTAGCAACCCCGTACAAAAATCATTCGTCAAAATGTTATCCATGTTATGCTGCAATTAGATTTTTTTACTTTCAATTTATTCGGTCAGTTTAGGATAGGATCGCCTTCATTTTTAAATTTTACCTTTTGCCTACCAATAATTATCTTATGTATTTAATATAAAATTTGGCAATAAGTTAATTTTTTAGTTTTAAGGTATTGTGGCATTTTTAAGATACAAATTTTAATAAAATTGTTTATTTAAAAGAATTTTTTCATTTCATAATAACTCAATTTTTGTTTAGAAATGTAACGAAGTGAAGAAAACAAAACTATGGAATTTTATAAAAATTTGTATCAAAAATGCCACAATACCTTAAAACTAAAAAATTAACGTATTGCCAAATTTTATATTAAATACATACATACTGACAAAAGGTAAAATTTAAAAATGAAGGCGATCCTATCCTAAACTGACCGAATAAATTGAAAGTAAAAAAATCTAATTGCAGCATAACATGGATAACATTTTGACGAATGATTTTTGTACGGGGTTGCTAAGTAAGTATATTGAATTAATAAAATTAAATTAAAAAATAGAAATAAAAATACAAAAATATGCAGAATTACCTATAATTGTTAATTATTTTTATGATTAGTAATTTCATTTTCAATATTTTAATTTTGTTTACATTAAATACATAATAACAATAAGTACGATAAAAAGTTACATAGAAAAAAATCCAAGTAATATCATTTTTAGCAATAATTCCCGGGCAAAATTACAAGATTATAAAAAATGATCACCACACGATTTTTTATTTCATAACCCGATACACAGTAAATCTTTGAATGTTTAATCAGTACCTACATTAATTAACACACAATTTGACTTGTGCAGCGTTGAGGTTAATAGTGGCGGCGGCGAATTGTTAAAAATAAACGCTTAATTTTTAAGTGGATTTTCTTTAGGCAGCGCGCCGGTGTACGCCGGCGTATTCACATCAAAATTTACTTGTATCTAACTTCGTAATATCTATATGTGTAGCAAAGTTAATGGAAAATATCTTATTAGATGCCATCCACATATGATACAATTTTATTTTTTAATATGAACCATTATTCCTATTAACAATGTCGAAATTTTTAGTTAATTTAGAATATTGATGGCGGCGCGCCGTAAAAAATATTGGCGTCGGCGTGAAATATATACCGGCGGCGGCGGCGTGGCGTGGCGGCCCACGGGTCTAACACACATGTTTACCATAATGCCACAATTGAATTTATTGTTTTGTGTTTTAAGTAAATTAAAATTTTTACTTGTATAAAAATTTTAAAATTGTTACTCTCACTGTCTTTATTTATAAATTATTTGTTTGGGTTTTGTTCTGTATATTTATATTTATTTATACGACGTTTCGAAAACGTCGCAAATCGATCATAACATTAGTTGCTTTTATATACCTATTTAAACAAAGACTAATACAAATAATTATATTGTTTATGTAGATATTTTAGAAAACAATGATTGTAAAGTAGTAATTTTCACGGATACATTTTTAACACATAGATGTTTATACGTAAGTCCAATAATTTAGGCAGGAACGGGAAACATGATAGTAACGAAGCTTGATAATAATTGTAACTTTTAGGACAATAATTCATAGTTTCTTTTAAAAAAAACTTTTAATTTATGCCTAATGCATACAATCTTGCAACACGCATTTCAATAAAACAGTTTGATATGTTTTATTCTCATTTAATTTACTGAAACATTATTACTGTCATTTCATAATAATGCAATTTATGTTTAGAAATGTAATGCAGTGATGAAAACAACTAAGGAAAATATGTTTCTAAACTAAAGCTCAAAGCAAACGTTCTACACTTTTCCTTTACCTGACTTAGTAATGATTCACCGAGAACTGCTTCTATCTTTCGCATGCTGTCTTTTTCTACAACCTAAGAAGGCCGTATTTCGAATATTTTGACGAATGGTGCTACAATGGTTGCGGATCACTGGGGGATTTTCTAAGGCTGGGGCAGAACATTTGGAACATAGTGTACAGGTAAATTTGCGCAAGCAGAAAACCGTCCACGTACAACAACTGTGTCTTCACCTGTGAAACTTTACAAACTCTTAGCAAATCCTGCGGTTATAGTTCATAAATTAATTCCAGCAGGTGATGAGCTGTTGTATGTTAATTGGCAGTATCAAAATGAAGCAGTAGAACAACTACCAACCGTCAATGTGACAATAGCAGCTTACACAACAGCCCAAGCCCGTATTCGTTTGTATGAATATCTGTATCCTTTAGACAAGAGAGTACTATATTACGATACAGATTCAATTATTTATTATCATTCTCCGGGTCAATATGAACCGTCGACGGGTAATTTTTTGGGCGATTTGACAGACGAATTAGAATGTTTCGGGAGGGGGACCTATATAACTGAATTCGTCTGTGGTGGTCCGAAAAACTATGCGTAAAAAACATATTGCCCAGAGAATGAAACAATAAATGAAGTCTGTAAAGTTAAAGGATTTACTCTTAATTATAAAAATAGTAAAAAAATTAATTTTAATTGTTTAAAAGATTTAGTATTAGAAAATAGTAATAGAAACCCTGTAATTAGTTCATATAATATTAGATGTACAGAAGATCATAGTGTTATAACAAAACAAGAAACAAAATAATTTCGAATTAATTTTATGAAACGTAGATTAAGTGAAAATTTTAATTCTTATCCGTGTGGTTTTAAAAAGATAAGACTAGAATAGATAATATTTTATTTTATTTAGTATAGTAATAAGGAAAAATTGTATATATATATATATTCATTTAAATAAAACTATTGTGTCTAATAAAAAAATAGTATTTTATTGTTCAACTCCGAAAAAGATACAATAAGTAATATAAAACTAATTTTAATTTTTTTTATATATATATATATATATATATAATAATAATTAAACATATATCTTATTAATCTATCATTTTCACATTTATTATAATTAAATAATTTAATAAAATCGTTATGATTATAATTATTTATTCTAAATAACAAATACACTATGCAATATTGACCACATACAGATGATGTATAATCTTGACAGACAAATGAATTATATGTCCATGTTTTCGTGTTTCGTCTCAAAAAATCTTCATGCGTCTTTACAATTGGTTTTCTTCCGAAGCTATCAAAATATATTCCTCGTCCTTCGCGATCGATGAAAATTGCAACCCAGTGAAAGCCGGGTTTGGTATCAGGATCTGTATTAACAATTACTGTACACGGATAATTTACATGGTACGGTAATCTATTTGCGGCATAAACTCCAACATGGCCCACATTTTGAAAATGTTTTTGAAAAACAGCTTCTAGCTGAGCTGCATTCATTTTCTTTATTAATATTATTATTCTCCAAAAACCAGTGTTTCAAAAGATTAACGTTTCTCAAAGCACATATCATTCCTTCATGAGATGAGGGAATTTTGCACGCCGTGACGTCACTATTATCAGATAATATTAATAACGTTGGACATCCTAGTTCTGATAATTCGATCAAGTTATTTCTACATAGAATTTCTTCGAGTTACTTTTTTTTCTCAGTTCCCTTTACATAAACTGTATCCGAAGTTTTAACAATATTTTTTAATATATTAGATATTTGATTATATTCCACAAATCCGTAACTCCAATCAAAACCGTGGTAATTATGTTTTAACCAATGAGCTTGGGTTTGATACTTGGCATCCAGTTCTCTTATATTGAATGGTGATTTAAACAAATAATGTTGGAAATATAAACCGTTTATAGAAATAGCTGCTAGTTCTTTTATAATAAACTCTCCAGAATTTCCGTAGAATCCTTGTACATCAACTATATAACTTGTCATGATGAATGTTTAAAATGAACTAAAGTAATTTTAAAAATTATATTTATTTTATACTAATAAGATACAAAGTAAATACAAATAAAGTTAGGTTATAATTACTAACTACCATAATCAACAATTACATTTCTATTTTTATCTACTTCTAATATATTATCGAACTCGGCATAGATTACACAATTTACAGTATGCGCAAGAGGAATTTCAAAACCAACTTCTATTCTTAGAGAACCATGTCGAGTTAGATTCCAATGCATCATCGAATTTGCAGATAAATCTGGAGTTAAATCAAATGCTGATAAACAATAACCATTGGGATAGTCTTCTCTGCTGATTTCGTTTCCAGTATTTGCAAAATGTATACCTGTTCCTGAGAATAATGTATTATACATTTGAACATATTCTGATTTATTCGTAAAAGATGGTTGTAATGGTCTCGTTGGCAATTGTTGTCCATTTACAAATAAAGATAAATAATTAATTTTATAATTATCAAAATTGAAAGGATTTGATTTATAATCTACGTTAAATGCTTTATTAGATACAAAGCCGATAATACATCGTTTTGGAAGTTGACCTAAGAAGATATTATCCAGTGATTTTCCTTGTACACCTGTCGGAATTGTGATAGCTTTTACTTCAGCCCTTGTAATTGGATATTTTGCTGTATTTATTTCTAATGCTTTGTTATGGGCAAGTAAAATACTTGGATTTAGTTTTATTCGACGTACAAATAGTGTGGCTTCACTTATATGAAGTTTATATGCAGAATCTGTTGTAGAAGACATTAAATGGAAATTATCACGTGCGCGAACTAGTCTTACTCTCATTTCAACACCGTTTATTACAAATTTTTCTTGATTAAATATATCAACATGTAGATGTCCAGTTAAATCAACACTTTTTTCGGTAAACTTTTGACGTTTATTATATCCTGTATTAGCATTAGCATCGGTGTTATTAAATTTTCCTGAGGCATCAGCATACCATAAAGATGAAGTAAGATGAGACTTTTTTGCATCAATTCCGTAATTAAGTAATGTTTCAATATAAGCTCTGTACGCATATGTATTATTTGGTGGAGATATTAATTTCTGATTTAAATAAACATCAACCTGACTGAACATCGAATGAAGCCAATTATTAATAGGTCCAACATTATCAGTTTCAATTAAATCTGTATTATCACTTTTAACAATTTTTGCATTTATATACAACATGGTTTGGGATAAATCCAAATATTCTTCCCCATGCCCTGGTATTACAAATTCAATGGGGCCATCCTCGGTAAGCGATGATAAAGGTTTGTAATTAATCCATTGTCCGTTTTCAATACTTGTCTGTGTTGGAGGTAAAGCAAATAAATCTAATTCTGTTTTAACACATTCGCATGATTGAGCATGTAAAAATGCCATTTTAAGAAAATATGTCTGATTGCTTAGAGCGTTTAGTTTTCTTCTTTACTCTTCGATGTAAAGTATTGGACTGAGTTCGAATATTATTCAATCGTTTCCTTTTATAACCAGAACCATTTATTATGGTATCAATTTTATCTTCTGCTTTTCGTTTTAAATTTACTCCCGCCTCGGACATACGTTTTTGAAAAGACTCTTTCACAGGTTGATTTTGACTGAGATCACCCAAAAATTGTACACCCGTATTTAATGCTTGTTTACCAATTGCTCCGACACCTTTTTACCTCTCGCCTAGAGAGGTATAGGGATCGTGAAAAAATTCGATGTCGAGATTTTTGTCAATTAGCACGTTTTAGCACCTTTAGAACCTATTTTGACTATTTTCACGATGATGTCTGTGTGTGTGTCTGTGTGTGTGTGTCTGTGTGTGTGTATGAAAGTCTGTATGTACGCCTACTATAGCCTTTCGTCCCGGTTCATTATCTCAAATTCTACTGAACATAAAATTCTAATATTTTGCATTATACATTTATATATGTTAATGAAGAGCTGAAAAGATTTTGGTAAAAATCCACCAACCGGAAATGGTACTTTTCTTGTAGCACTATAACATTTTTTGCAAAAATTGTATAAAATAATGCGATTGTTACAATTTGCCATACCACACATGAAAGAAGAAATTACATTGTACAATATTTAATCTTACTTGTTTCTATATCTTTAACCAGTAAAGAAATATAATTTTTTTAAATATATAATTTTACCTACCATGATTTGTGAATCCCGAAATAGAAATAAAATTTAAAACAAAAATAAAATTGTCAATGTGACAGATAAACAGATGTCTGTGGCAAGGAGGTTTCTCTGTGGTGTAGGGCATGTGTAGAGTGTGGTGTAGAATTTTGAAATGTTGGATATAGTATAGATATTAACTGGACATAGTATTATGTCGGTATTATGTAAATATGGTATTTATAAAATAAAATTATATATTAAATGAGCTGATTAGATTTGTGAAATATATAATTTATTACCTAATTAAAGCTTAATATTTGGTTAAATACGAGGTTAAATAATAATACTTCAATGTCAAGGCGAGAGGTATTGTAACGGCCACGTCAGATTTTTTAATTAGAGGCATAATAGTTCGAAATAATCCACTAAAAAAACTTCCCAGACCATGACCTCTTTGAAACTGATTCCCTTTGAATACTGTTCCTACTCCACTTCCAGCCTGTTGATTGTAATACTCTTGATACGGACAGTTTTTCATTATGCAACTCGTTTAAAATGAAGTTTCACGCATAAAATTCCAAACTGAAATGGCGCTGCATAGCCATCGTTGCATCTTATATCAATTTCTATATTCGTAAATTCTCGTCTCAGAACCGGAACAAAGTGTGGTTGTGGATAAGCCATCATTTTATTTGATCCAAAAACGTATTTATCTGTGTTTATATGAAGTATTCTTAATAACGGTGTAACAACATCACCTACTAGTTGCGGTTCAATTATATCACAATAAATATATAACTGTGGAGGTATGCCTAGCATTAAATTCGGTAGATTAATTGAAGTATTATTAAAGTACAAGTCAGAAAATGGTGGATATCCTAGCTGCAATGACAATCTCGGAGATAATTTCATAGAGCATACTTCGGCATGTTTAAATCTGGCAATAGTACGACTTTTTGTCTTATCATAAGAGAATGCTACATATTTATTAATTTCAACCGATGCATTTAATTCATGTAGTATACTATCAACATTTTCATAATTTTTGGAAGGAATTTTTTCTTGAATAAAATCAACTCTCACTCTTTTATCTTTAACATCAATTGTTTTAGTTAAAATGTTTACTCTGTTTTCTCTATCGTTAACATTATAGAAAGAGCATGGATAGATAATTTCTGATAATGCAACCTGCCATATTCCATTTAGTTTTACGTTTTGAGGTAATTGTGTTGTAAATTTTGTAGTTTTGTTATCCGGAAAATATGTCTCAGAACTGTTACTTGGTAAAGTAATGAAAAATTCCTTATCATGCATTATTTAATAACTCAATTTGATCTGCAGATATCCACGAATTAAATTCGTAACTTTAACCTTGCCACTTCACAAGTAACTTCTTTCTACTTCCTTTACCTTGTTCTGCTACAATTTTATCTATTTTATATGTCTTATCAGGTATAACACTTACGCGTTGCAATTCGTGTTCGTAAAAGGTACCATCAATTATTTCATTATTTAAATCTTTTATTCTATAAACAGGGGGTTTTCGTTTTATTATAGCATGTATTTTAAATAACTCTTGACTCCAGTTAGCTTCATAGCCTTTTTCAAATACATGTTTATATTTATTATTTTCTTTTATTCCATACTGATTTCTCCATACTTGTAATACATTTTTTTCATTTACGTCAAATGGGGCAATTTTTGTAATTCGATGTTTAGTTTTATTATAAGAAGTGACGAGATTTTGTAATACATCAATATATTTATATGTATTTTTGAAAGTAAAGTATCGGTACATTCTGGTTTTTAACGTTCTATTGAATCTTTCTACAAAACAGGCTTTCACATCGGCATTTTGTGTTACATAAAATTTAATATCATTTTGTTGTAAAAATGATCTTACAGATTTAGCTATAAACTCTGAACCCTTATCTGTTTGTAAATAAATAGGTTTTCGTTCCTTAAATATAACTTCAAATGCCGCAATCACTGATAATGGTTTCTTATCTTTTAATGGTACAGCCCAAGCAAATCTGCTAAAGACATCAATCACTGTTAAAATGTATTTATTATTATCATTGAACTGACTTAACGATCGCATATCATTCAAATCCGCTTGGAATAGATCATTTATATTTGAAACTCTATATCTATTTCGAGGAAAACGTACAGGTTTATGTAATGTATATGTGTCTTGTGAACTAAGCCATTCACGTACATAATTATGATCGTATTGATCTTTTACCGCATTTATTAAACTATTAACTCCAGAAAATCCGGCTGGATGTGAAGGATCAAAATAAATCTGAGCCAGTTTCTTATTCATAATATTATTATAAACTAAATCGTTTCCAAGGAACTTTTTGTTTTTTAGATAATCTAACTTCTTCTTCTTCTTCTTCTTCACTTTTGTAATTTGATTGCCTTTTATTTTTCCTAGACTTTTGAACGTGATTTTGAGAAATGAAAAATTTTCGTCTTCGAGGGTTATTTATTAACTCTATAGGAATATTAATTGTTTTTAATGTTTTCACAAAATTTTCCCAGCCTGTCGGATTACTGTATTTTCTATGTCTTATAACGTCGGCTACTAAATCAGATATATTTGAATTCGGTATTTGTTTATTATTTATAGATACCACTCCTTTCTCATTCCAATTTATACTATTATCTGATTCCAACATCTGCAACAATGTTCGGGCTTTTTCTTGATGTGATTTAGGTAAAACTGCAATAATTTTATCAGTTTCATTTGTGTTCTCAGAGTTCTCATTAAATAATGGTAATTCTTTATTTTGAGATTCAATTGAAATTTTAATAGGTTCTCTAGTCTTTTGCTGGAAATACAAGTATCTTTGTAAAATTTCCTGGTACTTAGACCATTTTTCAGAGTCTGGTAATTGTGAATTTAAAACATTTTTCGTATCATTATCCAGTTGACTAGAAATATTTTCCCCATTGCCTATATTACTACGTATACGGTTTAAATTTTCCGGAGATATTAATACCATTTTTTTAGCATGTTCCATTTTTTTTTATTTCTTAAATAAAGCGCCTAGAACACCGCTTAACAGGGGTGCTAATAATAAAGGTAAGAACGCACCACCAGATTGAACTAAAACACGTTTCTTCTTTTTCCAGCTTTCGCCTGGTTTAGTAAGACTCCTTAATATTTTTTTATGTCGGCCAAGTGCGGCGTGTTGTTTACGATTGAGAGGAATATTACCCCTTAAAATATTATATACACATTCACAGATACATTTAACGGATTTACAGTCGACTATTTTTAATAATGCTTGTCTATATTTCGGTGTTAATTTTTGTAAAGCTCTTAATAATTCAGCGTGTTCTGTTACAGTAGCACTCATTTTTATGATATGACTTCTGGTATATTTTTACTACTGTATTTATACGTTTTTTTCGGTAAGTAAAGATATGTCAACCCATTTTGATACGTACGAAAACGCAACCAATCAGGTGTACTTTGTTTTAAATCAAAAATTATATATCCGTGTGGTTCAGAAGTTGCGTCAGAATAAGATTCCTGTACAAACTTCATATTTTCTGGACAAATCTGACGTGCCAAATGAACAATTTGAGCTTTATCTCTAGGGTTTTTGAAATAAATTATGTAGTTTGCATTAAGCGAAATATCTCTCTGTCATTTTCCTTGGTGAAACAGAATTTGACTAAGAAAAAACACAGATAAATTTTTGTGATGCGACCATTTTGTACTATACGTCCATCTGCCTCTCTCATTAAATCATCAATAATAATCAATTGTGGATCTTTCCCATCTATATTTTCCACATCTGGCAAACCCTCAATAAAATTTACACCGTGAATTTCATTATATAAATTCTGCCAAGTACCATAATGCCAAGATATATTTCTAAATGGAGTATCACTCATATCGTTTATGTTTGAAATAAAATTATTAACATAAAATGACTTGCCTGAACCCGAAGGCCCAGCAACTATTGCAGAAAATGGATGTTTAAATTTCGTACACATGTTAACTTTTCAACGTATGATATGAGACTGATATTTTTTAAATGATATATTATATTTTTAACTGATATAAAAAAAGACAAACATGGTTTAATACATTTTATTTACATTCTTGTATAATTAGATAAAAATCATATTATTATTTTAACAAATTGTACTATCGTAGTTTGTTTCCCTGGACTGTAATATTCCTGCCCTGTATACTTTATATTCCAATCCGCAACGGTTTTTTGTATTTCATTTACTTGATCATCTGTTAGCTGATCAAATCGTGCTGGCAAATAGACGATGAAATCTTCACACTCTGCAATTATCTTCCTTCCATACCTTGTCTTCACGGCTTTCATATTAACTAACTTATACTCTTTATTCAATTCCATTTCGATTATGTTTTTTTGAGGTTTGACGGTCTTCAGAGAGCCAATATCGTTTAATAAGTTGAATGCCATTGTCTAAACACAAAATAAAAATTATAATATTACAATAAATTCAGATTGTTGTTGTTGTTGCAACAAAATTTTACATGCAATAATTATAATAAATAAAATATTATTCTTACCCTGAGAGTTTGATGTCACTAGTTTGAATTTCACTACTGGATTACAGAATAAAATTGTATGCCTGGTTTACCATATATATATATATATATATATATATATATATATATACTAATCTAGTATCTATTTTTAAATTAATGATAGATAGATATTTTTTCTCATATGACCTTAACTGAAATTTTCCAAAGATGTCCAGTATGAGAACATTGACCTTGCAATACAATTGTGTTTCTGAAAAACAACCTTATCTTCTTTATTTTGAACTTAATGCATATATTTGAAAATTCCAAAACTGTGATACAAATATTTCTAAACTTTTCTATTTTTGAAAACATTGTAAATGACTAAACACTTTTATCACTATTTCCAGAGTATCTTAACCCCTAAAGAGAGCTTTGACCTCGCAAACATTTTTCTGTTTTGAAAACAACCTTGTTTTTATTTTTGAAGTAAATGCAGATAACATATTTTTAATTGAATACAAATACTGACCTAGGCCTTTAATCTTACAAATATTTTTCTATTTTTGAAAACATTGCAGATGACTAAACACTTAATTACACTAAACTATAATTAAAACCTTATACTGATAAACCATAGATAAACGAGCTTTAACCTCGTATACGTTAAACAATAACAAAGCTTATCTATTTATTAAACACCGATAACCCCTTATCGCTTACTCTCTTATCTAAAAACTGGCGCCGGGCTTATCGCGACTGGGGCACACGTTCTAGTACCTCCACTACTTGCGTGAAGTTGACGATACCCTCACGTCATACATCATCCAGAATATTATCATCAATTCGGACTAATTGAGGGCCATTAAGGGCCGCCCTTTTTAAATTTTGGGCCGTCTCCAAAAATGAGTTATTTAAAAAAAATGGTGGGTAAATCCAGCTTCACGATCCTTTACCCAAAAGGGCCCAAAATTTCTTTCCTATATTGACATAAAGAATACATTTTGGGCTATCAAGGGCCACTACTTTTAAATTTTGGGCCATTACCTGCCGAGAGTTTTTACAATAACAAATGGGTAAAACCAGCTTCACGTTAGATTTACCCAAAGGGGCCCAAAATTTCTTTCATATTTAAATATATAGAACACATTTTGGGCTATTAAGGGCCACCACTTAGAAATTTAATGCCAGTACCTGAAGAGCGTTATTTAAAAAACAAACTGGTAAAATCAAATTATTTTATACTGTTAACCTAGTAATAAATAAGCAAGCATGAAATATACGGGGTATTTATAAATGGGTCAATGTCTTGATTCTTAATGTCTTGATTCTTAATTTAAAAATTTGTTGAAAAATCGTTAAATTAAGGGGCAGGGTTCTCCAAGTGAACATCATCGGAATCAGTTGGGTTGAAAAATGAAAAAACTATTAAAACATAATAAGAATAATTTAAACTAAACTAAATACTAAAATAAGCACATTTATACGTTATTTCTAATTTTTAAATGTACATTTCTGTAGAAATAACAACTATTTATATTTATATTTAGAAACTGTTTACTTCAATAACGTTTAATATCAATATCATATTTTGATATAGTTACTTAATGTAGTTATAAGCTTTGTTAAGTTACTTGTTACATTATTTTTTTAAGTAAAAAAAATTTGAATTTTTATATATTTTTTTTTTCTAAAAAAAAATTACCGCGAAGATCCATTAATTTCAGAAAAACTTTCAAGTATTGGTTATCGATAACATAATGTCGTTATAAAATTTGTTATAGGTCATAGAATTTAAATTTCTGCTAACTCGGTTTAAAAGCACACGCTTATAGGAAAAATATACCTACACAACTCTTGAAAAATGTGTAATAATGTAAATACAGTTTAATCAACGATTTTCACAACTCTACATACAACATACATTAAGAAAAACTAATATTTCTGGGATTATCTGGTCATAATAAAGTTATATGGGAGATATTAAATACTATTAATTCTACATTCTACGCTTTTATTATTACCTACTATAAACTATAACTATTACAAACATAATATTTTAGGTCGAAACGAATACAAGGACACAGGATATAGCATATGCTGGTTGCTGCTATTTTAGTTTTCGAAAATTTTCGAAGCTTTGCCAGGCAGCAGGAAGGGTACGGTTCGTAACCGTTTCCTTAATTTTGGCAACTAACATAGGTATGTTTTATTCGAAAAAGTATTGTTTTAGAGGGAATAGCGAATCAGATTGAAACTTTCTTGTAGATGAAAACAATACAAAAATTCGAGGGTATATCAGTCACGCACACCACTTCACACAGGCACAGTGTGCAAAACGTCAGTACAGTCCACAGAGCAAACCGGTACTGTCTATACAATAAAGTACAAGCTGTGGGGCTATGATAATACCTAAAACATTGCTAGTGTCATACATAAACAGGTGTTTTTTATGTTATAAGTATTTGACTTACAATAAAGATATTTTAAAATTTATAACATGATTTGATAAATCAAAACAAATGCAGGCAAATACTAACGTCAAATTTAGTTGCAATATTTTCCGATAGGGAAAATAATGTCATCATGAAACAGCTGCATAATTGAAATAATTTAAAATTTATTTAAAATTCGAAACAAATTATTATAGTAGTATACTTAAAAACAAGTATAAAAAACAACCTGGGATGACCCCATTTCGCATTATACAATCTGTGTGAAACGTTGTATTACGGCGCCATCTAGGGACGCTTTAGGTACTATTTTGCCATAGTTAATGCTCTGAAATATTCGGCTAAGTAGTCGTGTTAGTCTAGTCAAGGAATGTTCAGTAACCAAAAGAGTTTATTACTACATGTTGCAACTTGTCAACAATGTCTGGAAGAAAACAAATAGAAGATGACAAACGTATATCTGAAGTACTTTTAAAAGTTACAGATCGAATATATAGTAGTAATGGAAAAATAATTTCAAAAAAATCTGAAATATGGGAGCAAATTTGTTTACAAAATAATTTAAAAATCAGTTCAAAAACATTATACAATAAAGCTATAATTTTCAATAAAACAAAAAGTGCAGTGCTTGATAATGAATCAGTTAAAAATGAGTTATCAAGCTCAAGTTCTTGTAGTGACAACCCTGGTTAAAATGCCAGATAAAATGGTAGTTAATACAGATAAAGTTTTAATGAGAATTTATCGTAACTTATGTGCACACGCCGAATTTTATTCGCCATGCACAAAGTTGTAATAAAAACTTTATGAGAATTTATGGGATTCTATGAGCCGTAATATTTATATTGTCATTTTATACGCAATGTGGTAATATATTCTATTGGGTTTTAATCTGGATCAATTCGGAACATATTTTATCTGCAATAATTGTAAATTTACGATAAAATTCTTAACGGATTTTATATGCTTCTATGAGAAATGTAATCTATTCGGTTCTATACGCAGAATGGCAATTAATTTTCTATAAGAATTAATACGCAAATACACAATTCGTTATTTTTATACGGTTTTATAGTAATTTCGATATTAACTTTTAATTGGATTTTATCCGTTTCTATGTGACACACATTCTATTTGATTCTATGAGCAAAGTGGCATACTATTTTCTATGTGAATTTATACGCATTACACACTTTGTGATTTCTATACGGTTTTATAGTAATTTCGCTATTAACTTTTAATTGAATTTTATCCGTTTCTATGTGACACACATTCTATATGATCCTATGAGCAAAGTGGCATGCTATTTTCTATGAGAATTTATACGCATTACACACTTTGTGATTTCTATACGGTTTTATAGTAATTTCGCTATTAACTTTTAATTGGATTTTATCCGTTTCTATGTGACACACATTCTATTTGATTCTATGAGCAAAGTGGCATACTATTTTCTATGTGAATTTATACGCATTACACACTTTGTGATTTCTATACGGTTTTATAGTAATTTCGCTATTAACTTTTAATTGAATTTTATACGTTTCTATGTGACACACATTCTATATGATCCTATGAGCAAAGTGGAATGCTATTTTCTATGAGAATTTATACGCATTACACACTTTGTGATTTCTATACGGTTTTATAGTAATTTCGCTATTAACTTTTAATTGGATTTTATCCGTTTCTATGTGACACACATTCTATTTGATTCTATGAGCAAAGTGGCATACTATTTTCTATGTGAATTTATACGCATTACACACTTTGTGATTCCTATACGGTTTTATAGTAATTTCGCTATTAACTTTTAATTGGATTTTATCCGTTTCTATGTGACACACATTCTATTTGATTCTATGAGCAAAGTGGCATACTATTTTCTATGTGAATTTATACGCATTACACACTTTGTGATTTCTATACGGTTTTATAGTAATTTCGCTATTAACTTTTAATTGAATTTTATCCGTTTCTATGTGACATTCTATATGATCCTATGAGCAAAGTGGCATGCTATTTTCTATGAGAATTTATACGCATTACACACTTTGTGATTTCTATACGGTTTTATAGTAATTTCGCTATTAACTTTTAATTGGATTTTATCCGTTTCTATGTGACACACATTCTATTTGATTCTATGAGCAAAGTGGCATACTATTTTCTATGAGAATTTATACGCATTACACACTTTGTGATTCCTATACGGTTTTATAGTAATTTCGCTATTAACTTTTAATTGGATTTTACCCGTTTCTATGTGACACACATTCTATTTGATTCTATGAGCAAAGTGGCATATTATTTTCTATGAGAATGTGTGTCACATAGAAACGGATAAAATCCAATTAAAAGTTAATAGCGAAATTACTATAAAACCGTATAGAAATCACAAAGTGTGTAATGCGTATAAATTATCATAGAAAATAGTATCCCACTTTGCTCATAGGATCAAATAGAATGCGAGTCACATAGAAACAGATAAAATCCAATTAAAAGTTAATAGCGAAATTACTATAAAACCGTATAGAAATAACAAAGTGTGTAATGCGTATAAATTCTCATAGAAAATTGCATGTCACTTTGCTCATAGGATCAAATAGAATGTGTGTCACATAGAAACAGATAAAATCCAATTAAAAGTTAATAGCGAAATTACTTTAAAATCGTATAGAAATCACAAGGTATGTAATGCGTATAAATTCTCATAGAAAATAGTATCCCACTTTGCTCATAGGATCAAATAGAATGTGTATCACATAGAAACGGATAAAATCCAATTAAAAGTTAATGGCGAAGTTACTATAAAACCGTATAGGAATCACTAAGTGTCTAATTTTCGAAGTGCTTACTTCTCCGCTATTTTTACCTGTGGCTTCTAACTTATACCTTCTACCGATATTCGTATAGAAACAGATAGACTGTAACCAGCAATGAATGGTAAAATACATATTAAGTACCATAGATTCCAATAAAATCCGTTCTACTTGTGTACCATTATATCCTATACAAACGGATAGACTTTCATTCTTATATGCGGATAAAAACCAATAAAATAAATTACTGGATTTCCAGCAGTTTATGGTAAAATGCGCGTTCCAATACACATATTAAATACTATAGATTCCTATAAAATCCGTTCGACCTGTGTACCATTATATCTCATACGAACGGATAGACTTACATTCGTAAATGCGGATAAAAACCAATAAAATATATATCTGGATTTCCAGCAGTTTATGGTAAAAGAGGTGTTTCAATACACATATTGATTACCATAGAATCGTATAAAATCCGTTCGACCTGTGTACCATTATATCTCATACGAACGGATAGACTTACATTCGTAAATGCGGATAAAAACCAATAAAATATATATCTGGATTTCCAGCAGTTTATGGTAAAAGAGGTGTTTCAATACACATATTGATTACCATAGAATCGTATAAAATCCGTTCTACCTGCGTACCATTAAAACTCATAAGATCGAATAGACTTACATTCGTATATGCGGATAAAAACCAATAAGATATATATCTGGATTTCCAGCAGTTTATGGTAAAAGAGGTGTTTCAATACACATATTGACTACCATAGAACTGTATAAATTTTTTTATGTGTTTCTATGTGGCATTCTAACCAGGGAAATCAAGTATACAAAATGACACGGATGAAGAATTATATCTCGGCACACATAAAAGATTTTTTTAAATATTTATTAGTCCAGAAAAATGGTTAGAAATGGAACCTAATATAGTATTTTACGACAGAAAAGAGAAGAACAGACATGGTAAAAAGGCATATTTGAAACTAAAAAAAGGAATATGGACTTATATTATGAGCGAAATTATTTGGAAAAATATTAAAGTTTCGTGTTGTTGGATATTTAAATATCATTTTCTTGCCATATCAGATAAAGCAAAGTATTTTTCAAAAGCCATTTGTAAAGAATGCAATTCAGTTCTGCATATGCAAATTAAAAATGATACCAATTTAAATGAAACAACAAATGGATTATTTGTTCTTTGCACATTAATCGGAGAACCAGAAAAAATTAATCACAAAAAGAAAAGAATGTTATTTGGAAAAACAAGATGTGAAGTTGCGCATAATATGTTAGAATGTAATAAAAGTGCTTCTTTAGTAAGAAAAAATAATGCTAAATTAAACAAAGAATTATTTGATGATAATTGCCCAGTGGAACACTCGTTGGAAGTATTAAGGAAAGCAAAATCTGAATTTAAAAATAAAGACATAGTAGATAAAGATCCAACAGATGCATTAGTAAAAGTAGCTCAGAAATCTCCATTTTGTAATATAATACACGAAATAGGAAAATTAAAATTTTTCATACACTACTGGACTCCCGAGCAAGTACGAGTTTATAATGAATATTTTAAAATCGAACAATGGCCAAGAATTATAATAGATGCGACCGGCCAAGTTGCGAGAAAATTGATCAGATTAAATGGTCTTTCGGGTCATCTTTTTTTATATATAATGGTAATAAAACTCCCAAATGAACACGAAGGGCAAATCCCCGTATGTCAAATGATTTCAGAGAGACATAATGCGCACGCCATTCATTACTGGTTAGGGGAATGGTTACGTCTTGGTGCAAAACCTCCGAAATTAATGATATGTGATTTTTCGGTGGCCCTTATAAGTGCAGGATGCAAAGCATTTACAGGTTATTGTGATATGAATATTGAGGCATGTTTTGATATTCTCATGCAAAAGCCAAATATAAAAATGCCATCCTGTTTTGTACGAGTTGACGTAGCACATCTTATTAATAGTGTATGTCATTGGCGAGAATTACATCCCGCATGTACAAAAAAACGTGTTAGACAGTTTTACATTCGCGGAATAGGGCAGTTTATTAGCTTCACATTTGGATGAAGTTAAATTAATTTTAAAAAAATTGATAATAGTAGCTTCATGCGAATATGAAGGACAGTGCATCAATAATCCTGCACAAGATACTCATTGTGAAATGGCGAAAAAATTCCTTATCAATAAATTTGCATTTGGAGTTGAACAGAGTGATATAAGCAATCTTTTGGACGTAGACATAGATGTCACAAATGATAATGAAATTTCTGAATTTTCATCTGAAGAAAATAATGATAGTTATGGAATAAAATCATGGGTCAACAATTTGATTGAAGAAAGTTGTTTAAAAGTTTAATTGAAAATGAAGAAGTTGGGAACCGTGACAACATTATGCATATGCCTAAAATAGTAAACAGGTTGAAATTATTGACTTATAGGTCAGTAAAACAATATTTTATTCCTGAATTTTTTAATAATTATTTTAATTACTATTCATTCTATCCATCTTGTAGTATGAAATGTATATAATTGTTTAAAAATATTTTAGATTACCTCTCTGGACAGCTGTTATGGTACCTTTTTTTGGATTTGGAAATGTAACTGCATCGTCAGCAAGTGTTGAAGGTCATATTAATGATTTAAAAACACGACTTATGCCTTCTATTCCTTTAAGAGTGGATGAATTCGTCTTTCAGCATACAGAAATATTAGAAGGTTAATTAAATAAATATTCAACAATTATTATGATATTATTAATAATTATATGTCTCAATTTTAGGAACAATGAAATTAGCATCGGGTTTAAAATATTTTCGGCGCAATTTAAGAGAAGTTTCGATTAATGAAATTGGTAAGAATAATAATTATTTATATTGTAAACATGATATTTCTATACTTTATTAATTGAAAAAAGTATAGAAACACTTAATGTTGCACTATATTTTAATATTTGAATTAATTTGGTTATGTTTCAGAAATTGGGAATGCCGAGGAAAATATATTAAGTAAAGATAATTCAACAAAAGGTAATCTAATTTAGGTACAGATGAAAATGAATATTTATATTATATTAAATTTACTTTGCAGAAACAGAAATACATAATATGACGGAAAATATAATTTCTGGTGAAAACGACAAAGAAAATATGGCACCAAATTCGGATATAGTTCCTGCTAATGAGTTGCAATATGAAGAGGCTTGGATGCGAAAGTCAAAAACTGGAAGACTCTTTAGCTAAATCAATTCCAGTGGGTGTATTAAAAAACGGTTGTAGCTTAAAAACACCTAATACTAGGCGAGCAAAGGGTAATTTTATTAGTCTAACAAATACTTGTGCATTTGACAGCGTAACGCAAATATTAGCAACAGCTATATGTGATAGTAAAAAACTAAAAGACACTGTACTTGCTAATAATAAAGATTTGCCACAAGTTTTTAAATTAGCGGATTTATTATCTAAACGAAATGTAATATCTGCAGCATATAATTTAAGAGCTGATATTTTATTAGATATATTTGGTCATCATTTATCTGCTAATCTTATTAAAAGAGTGGACTGTTCCACAACTATTAACAACATGATTAAATTATTGAATATTATTAGTTTTACTCATCACATCAAATGCAACAAATGCAATAAGAATAAAAAACACATGCAAGCTTGCTTAACCACTGATGCAAAAATTATTAAACAAGGTATAAATAATTTACAAAAATCAATTCAGCATCATTTACAGACATCGTGTAAGAACTGTAGTAATATAAATGAAATGGAAGTTATTTATAACGATGTAATAGTAATAGATTTGTTTACAAATGAAGTGAAAGATGGAGTTGAAATTTCACCTACCATACATTTAGACAGTATTCCGAAAAAACTCGTTCTGAATGGTATGGATTACTATTTAAGAGGAGTGGTAGAATTTCAAGAACCTGTATCTGCAAAATTCTTGGGTCACTATACAGCTGTATGCAAACGATCAGACTGGACATGGGAACAGTACAATGATCAAAATGATAAAGTTGTTAAATGTTCCAGAAACAGTTCATTTATGATTTCGACATTAGTATACAGTATATAATTTTTCTAGTATATAAGTTTTGAATTTCATTAAACTGTTTTTATTTTTATAATGATATTTATTTTATAAAACTGTTTCTATATTGATGAATATATTTAATTTGTTCAATAAACATATAACTTGATTGTTTCTTTTAACCCTTTATAATAGTTATTTTTTATTACAAATGTATCATAATCGATGTTTAGATGAATAGGGGTTCCTATATAAGATATCAAAGTTGACTCCCTTCCCCACTTCCTAGGAGGATGAGGATTAAGAAAATTTGACAGGATCTTTATTTTAAAATATTTCGCACAATTATATCTTTAACAGTTTTTGAGTAAACTGAGAAGTTTTAAAATACATACATTTTACCGTGCCCTTAAACAGCAAAGTAATCTTAATAACACAGAATGTTTGCATGTATCTGGAGGTCAGTGTAGAGGCATAACTAAAGCTGATTTGACCGTTTTGTTTTTGAAAAAACTCCCTTCAGGTACTGGCATTAAATTTGAAAGTGGTGGCCCTTAATAGCCCAAAATGTGATCTATATATTTAAATATGAAAGAAATTTTGGGCCGATTTGGGCAAATCTAACGTGAAGCTGGTTTTACCCATTTGTTATTGTAAAAACTCTCGGCAGGTAATGGCCCAAAATTTAAAAGTAGTGGCCCTTGATAGCCCAAAAATGTATTCTTTATGTCAATATAGGAAAGAAATTTTGGGCCCTTTTGGGTAAAGGATCGTGAAGCTGGATTTACCCACCATTTTTTTTTAATAACTCATTTTTGGAGACGGCCCAAAATTTAAAAAGGGTGGCCCTTAATTAGTCCGAATTGATGATAATATTTTGGATGATGTATGACGTGAGGGCATCGTCAACTTCACGCACCTCAGTAAGGTGTAGGGTGGCGGTAACTACTGACACGTGTTTCGACCTTATTTTGTCTGATTAGTGTAGTATAACGGTTATACTCGAATATTTTTTTACTAACAATTAATATGAAACAAAATATTCAATTGTTTTCTTCCATAGCACTAACTAACAATCAAATTTTAATTAAATTTTAATAATTTTCAATAGCGTTTTTCTTATGCTTTTGTTATGCAAGGGTATGAAACTAATATCTCGTTGGATTCAGAAAAAAAAACTGAATCGAATAAGCGAAAAAAAGTCCCCATTTCAAATAAGAAAGTTGCACCCCGTAGATTGAGTACCACTGGTCTAAAAAAATATTTGTTTCGTTCATTAAAGTAGTCATATAAAATAGAAATTGTTAGCTAATTTAAACAACTTCGTAGCTCTTATACTTCTCGAGATAATAATATAATAATAATATTCTTTATATCCAGAGATACGATACAATATCATATATGGGAAGCGTCATAGTGAATTAATACAATAATATGAAATAAGTTTTAAAAGTATAAATAAATTATAAATGGGTGATTTTCTCGATCCTATAGTAGACGACAGGCAGTTCACCCTTCAAAGTACTCGTCAAGTGAATAGAAACATTTATCTAAAAGGTAGAGCTTAAGATCATGTTTGAATTTAAAGTAATTAATACTCTCAGAGATATCACGCGGTAAGACATTAAAAATCCTTAAGCCAATAATATCTGGACTTGTTACTGTCATATTATTTTTAACATTTGGTATTCGAAACTGATCTTTTTGTCGTGTGTTGAATGTATGAACAGTGTTGTTGCAAGGAAACCTGCTTTTATTTTTATAAATATATTTACATATTTCCAATATGAATATACATGGAAGGGTCAGAATGTTATATTTTTTAAACAGATCCCTACAATAATGCGTATTATTTACCCCAGCAATGCATCGTAATGCACGTTTTTGGCTAATAAAAACATGAGGAGCCCAAGAAGATGTACCCCAAAGACAGATTACATATCGTAAGTGGGGTTCTATTATTGCGTTGAATACTAGCCTCAGTTGTATTTGGTTAAGATAATTCCTTAGATATCGCAAAGAGTAGCATGATCGGTTCACAGAGGTAATGACTAGTTCACAATGTGGACGCCAATTCGAGAATTCATCAAGCATAGCACCAAGAAATTTGGTGCTATGTGATTTTTGTAACAATTGACCATTTATATGAATGCCAGTGTTTATGACATTCATATTTTGGTAATTTCGAAAATGTATGAAAGTTGTTTTGGATCTATTGAAATAATTTATTTTCATTAAACCACTGAGAAAGAGATGACATGCTGTCTTCACAAATTTTTTTTACATTTACTATATTGTTACCTGAAACAATTATAGATGTATCATCGGTATACTGAACAAGGGCCGTATCTTTGTTAATGGAATTAAACAAGTCGTTGACGTATAAAATGAATAGAATTGGAGCTAGCACAGTCCCCTGTGGTGCTCCAATATGATTATGTAATATGTCTGATTTGACATTCAAACAACTATTATTATTAGTTTTAAATATTACAGAAACAAAATGAGCCCTGTTTTGTAGAAAACTTTTTAGCCAATCATGTGGTAGTCCGCGTATACCATATGATTCGAATTTATCTAGAAGCCTCTTGTGGTCCAGGCAATCGAAAGCCTTAGAAATGTCGCAGAAGATACCTACAACTGTTTGTTTGCTTTCCAGCTGGCTGACAATTTGACTATATAATTGCTGGATAGCATCAGTCGTGGACAAGTTTGACCTGAAACCAAACTGATTCGAGTTTATAATGTTTTGGTTTATGATAAAATTATTAAGTCGTTCTAAAAAACAGTATTCAAAGATTTTTGAAAATATAGAAGTTTGAGAAACAGGTCTATAGTTGTTTATATTTTCTTTGTCTCCTTTCTTGTAAACAGGAGTAATTTTGCTCAGTTTAAGACTTTCAGGAAAACTACCATTCACAAAGGACAAATTTATTAAATATGTAAGTGGCTTCAGAATAATAGATAAGGTCTGTTTTACAAGAAAGCTAGGTACTTCATCTGGTCCAGCCGATTTTTTATTTTTTAGTTTTGATTTAATTAACGAAAACAATTTATTCTCAAGAAACGGTGTGCGATAGAAACTATTTTGGTTATGTTTTATTACAAAACTAGAGTTTGCATTATTATTGCAAGGTATCATCTTTAGTGTATCTGATGGCGAATCTTTGAAGTGTTCATTAAAACTATTAACAATATTGATCGGATTATCAATAATATTATCATTAGTTTTAATTTTGATATTATTAATTGTGTTTTTAGCTTTATTTTGATTTATAAAAGACCACATATGTTTTGCTGGATTGTCTGATTCAATAATCGAAGTCTGAATGTAGTTATTTTTAGTATTCTTAACCAGATTCTGATGTCGAATTTTTGCCAAAGAATATATTGGTTTAAGTTGTGGGTAGCTTTTTTGTAAAGTAAATAGTGATTTAAGCTCCGCACTCGACTTTTTAACATTCTGATTTACCCAGGTTTTGGATTTTTTTGGAATTGTTAAAATATTTATTTGGAAAACAGGTTTCAAAATATGAGAGAAATTTATAATAAAATGTATCAAAAGCAACATTAAGATCAGTTTCAGAATAAAGTAAATTCCAATCTTCGTTTTTAAGTAGATTAATAAAGTTATCGATATTATGTTGGCTAAAGGATTTACGCTTTATGCCGACCTTGTTATGGGAGTCAGTTAAGACAAGATTTGACTCATATAATACTGTAGCGTGATCTGAAATAAAATTATAATCAACTTCAAATTTTGTTGATATAAAATTAGTAAACAGATGATCTAGAGTGTATTTTCCTCTTGTTGGTTTGTTAATGATACTATTTAGGTTATATGATGCAAGAGAAGTACTAAGAAGCATGAACTCCCTATCATCCCGTACAGGATCGAGGTTGAAATCACCCGTCAATATAAAGTTTGTATTTGGTTTGAATAGGTGATCTAGAACAGAGATCAATTTTGAATTAAAAACATTAAGATCGCCATCAGGCGATCTATAACAAGTTAAAATGATTGTAGAGTTGGTGAAAGAGTTGATATCTGGTTTGTGCAAAATACCACAAATTTCAAAATGTTTATCAGTAGAAAATTTGCTTAAATCTAGAGCACAAGCTTGAATGCTTTCATGGCACCAGATACCAACCCCACCACCCTTATAAGTAGATCTGTTGCGATAAGCTCGCAGTACATAATCAGTAAAAATAATATGTTCGATGGACATATCATTACTCCAAGTCTCGGTTAGGCAAACAAATCTTAATTTTTGAGTTGTTAGATAGGTATTCAGAAAATATAATATCTATTTTATTAGAAGTTAGTGCTTGACAGTTTAGTGATAATATGTCAAAGTTTTTATTTGATGGTGTGATACTATTGGGACACGTTTTGTTTGCGAAAAAACCTTGATACGTATGCCCCTGATGGCCAGATGTCCTCATCCATTGCTTTTTCAAAATTAACTAGGTTGATAATCACTTTGAAGGATGAATAATGTTGAGGGAACTTAGATTGAAGACTTTCGCATTGTACTTCTGGAAATGTCACCTTCAGAAATTTGATAAGGTCTTCCGGTTTAGTATCTGGCTTTAGTCGTGAGACATATAGAAACGATTTTTTTGGTACTACTTCCAGTGTTGATTTACTGCTAGATTTCCCAATTATTGATCGATTTGATATATTCCTCATCCTTTTAATGACAGCAGGCGACTTAGTGTTTTGTGTTTGTGTTACTGTGTCATTTGTTACTTATTTTAGCAGTGTTGCTTGAAATTGATAAATCACTATTATTCTTTAAAATAGAAATATCATCATTTGTTTTGTTATTTGTTGATTTTTCGTTTCTAACCTCAGTGGGTTGTAGATTGATGTCATGCTTTGTCACCTTTGTCCTTGATTTATCTTTGGTAGGTTTTTTGTTTAAACTTTTGTTTATTCCGTTGTTACTGGGCGGTTTGTTAGATGCCGCCACTTGTACTGTTTGCATTGGTTTAAAGCAATCGGAACTTTCTTTAATTAATAATTTATTTAAAACCTCGAGTTGTTGTTTTAAAATATTAATAGTTGTTCTTTGATTTAATATTAATTCGTCTTTATGTTTAACAAGTGCTTTCAAATAGAAAGTTTCACTATTGTCTTCACATTCTTTAAATGACGTATCAAAGTCATCGCCGTCAGCACTATGGATTATCGATTCACAACAATTTGTTGTACCGTCACTCGAAACTTTCAATTTTAACGTATTTACACAACTGGTATGGGAAACTATATTACATTTTACACATCTTATCCCACTTAGGGCAGTTTTATGGCACCTTTTACAGAAATTTTTCTCAGGTTTATTTAACGTGTTTGCTCCGTCTGCCATCTTTAATATCAATTTAGATAGTAATGGTGCGCCACTTAAAATGAACAACCTGTATATATATATATATATATATATATATATATATATATATATATATATATATATATATATATATATATATATATATATATATATATATATATATATATATATATATATATATATATATATATATATATATATATATTTATTTTAAGGTAATCGCGACTGCAATTAGTTAAGGAAGCAAGAGTAGTGGGTGTGACAGTCAAAAGTCTACTTTAAATTTTTGGCCAACTTTTGACTGTCACACCCACTACTCTTGCTTCCTTATATATATATATATATATATATATATATATATATATATATATATATATATATATATATATATATATATATATATATATATATATTGTAACGGTTTTATTTATTTAGGTGAAGTGTAAAATCAGTAAAACACGAATATTTATATAACAAGTTTAATAACGAAAAATAAAAGGTAATAGTTAATAATTATTAAATAAACACGCACTATTAATTAAACTTAAAACACTAATTATACACTAAGAATATTTATTTACACACTTAACACTATTAGGATTATTTATTTATACACTGTAATTATTTATTTAACTACTAGATAACACTAAACTCTATTTATGTCACAATACCGGGAGTTTTTTTTATTAGTAAACATAGGGCAGGTCATTACCATAGTTACAGTGTTACAGAATGACAGCAATGTATTGGAGCGTCTTTTTTATCAGTAAACATAGGGATAATTACATACTAAAATAAATATAAATTAAAGAAATGATAAATTATTTATTTATATTTTCTACACTTAAGAACTAGGTAGATACCTACATTAAGCTAATGAGAATTTTTTTAAACGAATTAAATGCTCAAAATTGGAACCATTATCATCTAAACAATATCCTAAACGATTATAAAAATAATTTATAGCATTTGCTGGGGAGTAATATTTTGGAAGCAGCACTAATTCGATTTTTTAATTGTTCAACATTCATTCTGTCACCATTGTACACATTATTTTTTAAGTGTCTACCTAGTTCTTAAATTCTCATTAGTTTAATGTATCTCCCTAGTTCTTAAGTGTGGAAAACATAAATAAATAATTTATCATTTCTTTAACTTATATTTCATATTTATTTTCGTATGTTAATTATTATCCCTATGTTTAATGATAAAAAAAACGCTCTAATGCATTGCTGTCATTCTGTAACACTGTAACTATGGTAATGACATGCCCTATGTTTACTTATAAAAAAAACTCTCTGTACATGAATATTTAGTTCTATTTATGTCACTATTCAACCGTAGACTTCTATTTATGTCACCATGCTATCGTAGACTGACTCACCGTCCGCTCGGGTAGCGTTTATATATCCACAGCCGGTAATTCTGGTAGATTCCATAAATTCGTTCCAGAAAGTCATTAAATTGTATTACCGTATCGCGTGACCTGATGAGTCATCCCCCTCTGGCGCCATCAACACAATAGCGCGACGGCTAGACAATACAAACTGGTCCGTGCAGGTCGCTTGGCCGCAGCCACCCAGGCGCCGCTCGTTACATTGCTCCCTCCTTAAGACTGTTTCGTCCCGGAACAGTCCTTGATGACGAAATTTACATGCATCACCCTTGATGCACCCGGATGTCTTGAAGAAGTGACAGTCCACGGTTGGTTCTGTGTTGCCTTGTCTCTTTGGGTTGAAGCTGCAGACTAGGATTTCAATTCCAGTATACCGGAAGAGGATCTCTAACATGTTTCTCACAATCCTCCAATCCAAGCCATCTAGTCCACAGCCTATCTTCGGTATAGCCAGCTTCATGATGTCGTTGTCCAACAGGTGGTCCCTCAGATCGCGCAATGAATTCCACAAATTTCGATACAGTGGCTTCTGGTTTGATTTTGCCTTCGTAACTAAGTAGTAAATGTATCGTTTGTGTTCCACGTCATTATCCCGAAGTTGTACTGTTTTCCCGACGGATGGACGTTGGTTGGCCAGTTCTTGTAGTCGTCCAAACTTCTTCTTGAAGACGGTAGCGATTCCGCGGGACATTTTCGTGTCTTCAGCTATGCAATGACCAAGGGAATAGTCTGACGATACCGTGAACAGGTCTCGGTGTTCCTCTCGGGTAACGCCATACCGAACTTTACGCCCAGTGGAATAAGTTTCCATGAAATCTTCAAAGGTTGGTTCCTGGACTTCAATTCTGCGAACCGTAGCTCCACGACGGTCTTCTTGGTTATCGCCGGCGAAAGGTGCTAGACGGTTAAAATGAACTACTCGCGGCTTCCCATTAGGCGTTTTTCTTATCCGGTAGATTATGTCGTTTATTCTCTTGATTATTTCATAAGGACCTTCCCAATTCTTCTGCAGCTTCGGCGATAATCCGCGACGCCTCTGCGGGTTATACAACCACACCAGATCTCCAGGTTGGTAACCACCTTCGTCAGCCCTGATGTCATAATGATCCTTCATCCTGTCGCTGGCAACCTGAATACTTGTACGGACTTGTTCATGAATGTCATCCATTCTTCTTCGCAAGTTGGTTACATAATCCTCCCCAGCCAGATCTTCTCCGGGTTTGCTGCCGAATACCAGGTCACATGGCAACCGTAACTCACGTCCGAATAAGATGTTAGCAGGTGTCTGTCCTGTCGTCTCGTGTACGGATGAACGATAAGCCATCAGGAACAGATGCAGATGTCGGTCCCAGTCTCTTTGATGGTTAGAGACAACCTTTGATAGATATCGGTTGATAGTTCTGTTCATTCGTTCAACCATGCCGTCGGACTGCGGATGTAGTGCAGTTGTCCTAGTTTTGTTGATTCCCATTATTTTACAGATGTTTTGGAAAAGGGCAGACTCAAAATTTCTTCCTTGGTCGGAGTGTAGTTCGCGAGGTACTCCAAATCGGCAAATACACTCTTTTACCAGAACTTCAGCGACAGTAACGGCTTCCTGGTTAGGTAATGGGTAAGCTTCAACCCACTTGGTGAAGTAATCCATAACGACTACTATGTATTTGTTCCCCTCATCGGATTCTGGAAACGGTCCGGCCACATCAATCGCAATGCGTTCAAACGGACTACCAACATTGTATTGACGCATTGGAGCTCTTCGTCGCTTATGTGGCCCGTTACTTCCAGCGCAAGCCACACATTTCTTGCACCACTCTTTAACATCTTCCTTACAATTCACCCAGTAAAATCGTTGACGCAATCCTTCCACGGTTCTGTTGACTCCAAAATGTCCTCCAGTTCCATCGTGGATTTCCTTCAACACTTCTGGTACTCGGCTCCGAGGAACAATCAGCTGAGTTTTCGTCTCAGTACCTTCGGTGTTCTCCATCACACGTTTCAGGACACCCTCTTCAACCACAATAGAGTCCCATTGTGCCCAATACGATTTTACTTTCCGGGAATGTGGTGCAACATTTTCCCATGCTGGCTTCTCTTCTCTATTCTTCCAATCCAGTATGATTTTCAAATCCGGGTCATTCTCTTGATCTTGGCGCAGTTCGTCTGGATGCCATCTATCGTCAACTACTGTTGTCCTCGCGACGATGGAATGTTTTTCTTCTACTCGGCTACAGTAGCTGTTTACATTCCTCCTGGCATGGTCTTCTCGACAATGCATCTGCATTACGATGGCTCGTTCCTGCTCTATGTTCAATCACAAAGTCATATTCCTGCAGTCGTTCAATCCATCTGGCTACTTGACCTTCAGGATTCTTAAATTGAAGTAGCCATTTTAGAGCAGCGTGGTCGGTTCTAATGAGGAATCTTCTACCGTACAAGTACTTGTAGAAATGTTCGATTGACTTTACGACTGCTAATAATTCCTTCCTTGTTACACTATAATTCCTGGTTTTGACAAAGTCTTGCTGAAGTAGGCAATAACCTTCTCATGTCCGTCTTGTATCTGGGAAAGAACACTGCCAATTCCAACGTTGCTGGCATCTTTGTCTAGAATGAACTCTCCTTGTGGTAACGGGTAACTTAAAACAGGGGCGCTTGTCAAGAAAAGTTTCAGTTGTTTAAATGCGGCTTGACAGTCCGTTTTCCAGATGAATCTTCGGCCTTCTTCAGTAAGCTTCGTCAACGGTTTCGCAATATTGGCAAATCCGGGTACGTATCGTCGATAATAGGTGCACAAACCAAGAAAACTTCTAAGTTCATGTTTGTCTCTGGGTACTGGCCAGTCTTCAACAGCTTTTATTTTCTCGGAGTCTACTGCAATGCCTCTATCAGAAACAATGTGTCCCAAGTAATGAACTTCCTCCTGGAATAGGTCACATTTCTTCGGGCTGAGCTTCAGATTGGCCTTTCTTAATCTTTGGAAAACCTCTTCTAAATTCTTCATGTGATCCTCAAACGTTTTCCCGACTACAATAATATCGTCGAGATAAACCAAACAGGTTTTCCATGATAGTCCAGCTAAAACGGTTTCCATGAGTCGTTCGAAAGTTGCAGGGGCATTGCAGAGCCCAAATGGCATAACAGTAAATTGCCAAAGTCCCGTGCCGATGGTGAAGGCTGTCTTCTCTTTATCCTTTGGCTCCAAATCGACTTGCCAGTAACCGCTTTTTAAATCCAACGTGGAGAAAATCTTCGATCCAGCCAAAGTGTCCAATGTATCGTCTATTCGGGGTAGCGGGTAGCTATCCTTCTTTGTCACGTTGTTAAGTTGACGATAATCAACGCAGAATCGTGTATATCCATCCTTCTTCTTCACTAACACCACTGGTGAAGCCCATGGACTACTTGAAGGCTCAATCACACCTTCCAACTTCATGTCCTCAACTATTCGCTCTGCTTCTTCTCGCTTTGCCAGTGGTAATCTTCTTGCTGGTTGGCGGATGGGTCTTGCTTCTCCGGTGTCTATTTTATGGCGGACCACGTTGGTTCTTCCCTTGGAGTTCTTGTCATACTCAAATACGTCCTGATATTTCCCGATTAAATTTTTCGCCTTGGTTTTCTGGTTGGTGGTCAATCCTTGGAATGATGACATTAGCGATTTTCCAATCACAACTCCAGGTCCAGTTTTGGTATCATCATTCTTGGGCTCCAGCATGATAATGTTCCCTTCGCAGAAACTACCTTCCAGTCTTCCTTGTACGATAGTCTCGCTTCGTTCTGGGAGGGTGACATCTTCGGCTATTAACACACGTACGGCGTCGTCGTCCCGTGGATGCAATACGAGTTCTTCTTCATTGACCACCATCACGCCACTCTTGAGGTCCAGTTTGAAACCGTGCTTCTTCATGATGTCCATACCAAGAATGAGTTCGTCTTCTACGTCAGCTACCAGCACACGATGTTCAAAGGAGGTATTCCCGATAGTGATGTTCAAATCCAGCTCTCCAGATGCGGTAGCTTATTCCCCTGTAGTTGTGCGTAATCGCCACTTGGTTGGATGGAGATGTGTCTTGTCAGTTCTTTTTGCTATGTCGGGACGAATAATTGTCTTCGTCGCACCCGTATCTAGCAACATTTTAAGTGGTCTTCCGTCAATACAACCATCCACATAGATGCTGTTGGCTTGATGATGAAGGGATGCAACATAGCCGATGGAATGTGGAACTACTTGTTTACGGGTCGACTCATCTTCTTCTTTCTTCATTTCGGTCTTCTTCAACTTCTTGCACAGCCTTTGTGGATGACCGAGCTCATCACAATTCCAGCAACGTAGTTTTCTTCTTTCTGGAAGCATTTCTTTGACGATTCGACGCATTCTCTCTTCTAAATCTTCCACGTTCTCGGTTCTCTCAGCATCAATATTCCTCACTCTGGATTGGTTACGCGAAGCTTGTTTAGCAGCTTCATGCTCTAATGCAATTGACAATGCATCACTTATTGTTTTTGTGTGCGCTAGTCTTAAAGATTTCTGGATTTCGCTGTCTCGGATTCCGCTGACAAATTGTTGTATAGCCAGGGTCTGTATCACGCTTTCCGGAGCATCAGGGAATGCGAGGTGAACCAAACGAGATATGTCAGCTTCGAATTCTTGAAGTGTCTCCTTCGATTCCTGATACTTGTTATTCAGTTGCGTCTGGTACACCTGTTTCAAATGTGCATTGCAATACCGCATATCCAGTTGTTTGACTAGAAGTTCGTAGTCTTCTTGCTCTTCTGGTTTCACCGTTTGAATAATATTGAGGGCTTCTCTTTGTAAGGCAAGGGCCAGATTACTAGCCTTCTCCTCTGATGACCAACCATTTATTTTAGCAGCTATTTCAAATTGCCTCAAATAATTAGGCCACGCTGATTTTCCGTCATATTTTGGAGCTTTCACGTGAGATGTCGAATTGTGTTCTGCTTTAATGGTTCTTTCTATTTTAACCCCGTCTCCTTTGGTCGCTTCGGTTGTCGACATCGGCGATGACGTAATTTTGGATAAATTTCCTTCTAATTGTTCAACCTTCTTGTCATATTCTTGCTTCAAGTTCTTCAAATTCTCTTCTAATTTTTCTTCTAAAATTCTAGAATTTTCTATAATTTTTTCTTTGAATTTTTCTTCTAAGCTTCTAGAATTTTCCATTAATTTATCTTCCATAATTCTAGAATTTTCGACTAATTCTTCTTTTAATGTTCTAGAATGTTCTTCTATTTTTCCCGTCAGTTCTTCTTTTAAAATTCTAGAAGTTTCCTCTGATTTTCTAGAACTTTCTGTTATTTCTTCTTTCAGTTCTTCTTTTAAACTTCTAGAATTTTCTTCTAAAGTTGCGGCTAATTCTTCCTTCAAAATTCTGGAATTCACTTCATACTTTCTAGAACTCTCTGTTATTTCTTCTTTCAATGTTCTAGATGTTTTTGTAAATTTCTCTTCTAAAATTCTAGAAGTTGCGGCTAATTCTTCTTTCAAAGATCTAGAATTTTCTTGCAGTTGTCCGGATACGCTACACGCAACTTCAAGTTCTTCCGGATTTTCACCAGCATCTTCTAGAGCTTTTCGTAGACGCTATTGAAGTACGATCTTGACCCCCGCTGTGTCGAGATCCCGTTCTTCTAGCTCCTTCTTGAGTTCAGCCACTTTTAAGTCACTTAGTTTAACTTTCTTTGTCGCCATTTTATTTATTTTTAATTTACACTTCACAGTTTATTAAACCCCACACCTGACACTAATTGTAACGGTTTTATTTATTTAGGTGAAGTGTAAAATCAGTAAAACACGAATATTTATATAACAAGTTTAATAACGAAAAATAAAAGGTAATAGTTAATAATTATTAAATAAACACGCACTATTAATTAAACTTAAAACACTAATTATACACTAAGAATATTTATTTACACACTTAACACTACTAGGATTATTTATTTATACACTGTAATTATTTATTTAACTACTAGATAACACTAAACTCTATTTATGTCACAATACATGAATATTTAGTTCTATTTATTGAAGTTATTTCATTTATATGAATAATACCAATGCAAAGTGTAGTTAACTCTTTATTTTAAATTATCTAATACACATAAACAGGTTTTTAATAATAATAATATCTTGACATAATAATTCTTTTTTTATTTCAAAGGTATCTAAATTAAACAATAACTAAAAAATGTTCTTACTTCAACACCTTCCTTCATTATTTAGTTATTGAACAAAGTAATTACTAAACTCTAATGAGTCCTAACATTTGGTTTAATTTATTTAATCGGGGACCAAGTAAAGCTTTTGTGAAACAATCAGCTAGTTGATCTTCAGTATTCACTCTCTTAATAGTGATTTCATTATCCTGGACTTTCTCTCTCACGAAAAAATGACGTATTGATATATGCTTTGTTCTTTTATGCCATATAGGGTTCTCTGCTAACTTAATTGCTGCGTTGTTGTCCACATATAGTATTGCATTTGCATTTTTATAATCAGCAATATCTGCCAATAATCTTTTTAACCACACTATTTCTCGTGCTCCTTCACTAGCAGCTACTATTTCTGCTTCGGTTGTAGAAATAGCAACAGAAGTTTGCCTTTTACTTGTCCATGAGATAATACCACCAGAGTAGATACTGACTACACCTGTTGTAGATCTTCCTGTATGAATATCTCCTCCAAAATCTGCGTCAGAGTAGCTTTCCAATATTCCTTTCTTAAAATTTCTTTTGTACAGTATTCCAATATCAATTGTTGCTTTTAAATATCTGAATATTCTTTTAACTTTTACTATGTCACTTACAGTAGGATTCTCCAGTGTTCTTGATACAATTCCTACTGTATAGGCTATATCTGGCCTCGTTCCAGTCATTAGATGCATTAAGGAGCCTACTGCTTCACGATATGGAAATGTGCTATTTTTCATTTCTTCCTTCCTTATTTCAGAAGTTTCGTCTTTTAAAATTGGTGTACTCACTGATTTGCAGTCATTCATTTGAAATCTTTCAAGGAGTTTATTTATATATGTAGTTTGGCTAATTTTTATACCTTCCTTGCTTTGTTTAAATTCAAGTCCTAGAAAATAATCAGCAGGTCTAGACTTCATTTTAAACTCTTCTTGTAATTTCTCAATTAATTTCTTTGCTTCTTCTTCATTTGAAGCAGCTATTAAGCCATCATCTACATACAATACCAATAATAGCTTAGAACCATTTTTATTACTTATATACAAACATGGATCGGCTGCACTTTTTTTGAAATCGCATTCTTTGAGAAAATTGTCGATTCTTTCATTCCAACAACGTGGAGCTTGCTTCAAGCCATATAAACTCTTTTTCAGCTTGCATACTCTTTCAGTTTTATCTTCAAATCCCTCTGGTTGTCTGATGTATATCTCTTCTTTTAATTCGCCATTAAGAAATGCTGTTGTCACATCAAATTGGTGAAGATACATGTTTTCATTTGCTGCTACACTTAAAATAGTTCGAATTGTAGTTCCTCTTGCTACCGGGCTAAAAGTTTCTTCAAAATCGATACCTTGTCGCTGAGAAAAACCTTTTACAACCAATCTTGCTTTATAACGATCCAAGGAACCATCTGCATTAAATTTCTTTGTAAATACCCATTTTGAAGGTATTGCTTTTCTATTATTAGGTAAATTACATAAAATCCACGTATTATTTTCTTTAAGTGAATTTATCTCTGCTTCCATAGCAACAAGCCAATCATTTGCTTCATTACTCTTGACTGCTTCCTGGTAAGTTTGTGGAATACTTTTATTTTCTTCAAGGTTACAGACATAATCTCCAAAAAATTTGATTTTTTTTAGTTTGCTACGATCTCGAAGATTAATGCCTCCTGTAGATTTATCTTCATTTTCTTCTTTCCTTTCCACTTCTATGAGACTGTCTTCTTTTTCGTTGTCTTCTTCTGATTCGCTGTTCTCGTTTTTGAAATTAATTATAATATCTTGATTTTGTATTGGTTTAGAAGAATTTTGAATTGATGTTAGTGCTGATTCATGGAATATTACATCACGAGATCGTATTAGTATATTGTTGCAGTAAATTCTATATCCTTCATCTCCATCGTAACCAACTAAAATCCCTTCTTTAGCTTTCTTATCAAATTTTTTCCTACTAATTTTTGGAACGTGTACCCAACATTTCGATCCAATAATACGTAAATGTTTTATACCTGGTTTTCGACCTATCCACAATTCATAAGGAGATTTTTCTTTTATTGATGATACACCAGTTCGATTGAGAATGTACGCTGCTGTGTTAATCATCTCTGCCCACAATTCCTTGGGTATAGGCTCTTTATGAGCATGCATGAGTGTTCTAGCTGAAGCAAAAACAAATGGTCACATAATAAAAACATTGTTAAGTGACAATGGAGCGGAGTTTGATAACAAGGAAGTTCATCAAATTCTTAAAAATAATGGTATTGAAGCGAGATATACTATGCCCTACACTCCACAACAAAATGGCTGTGCAGAGAGGGAAAATAGAACCATTGTTGAAGCAGCTAGAAATTCCTTTAATTTATATACTACCTCTGTCTTACTTTTTAGAAAATAAATTTTTCTAAATCTAGAGTAGTCATCTTTAAATACAACAAAGTATTTTAATCCACTTTTGGATGCAATAAAGGGACCACATACATCTGTATGTATTAAATCTCCAGGATTTTCAGCTCTTTTTCGTTGACCGAATTTGAACCTGTGCATTTTTCCATTTATACATCCTTCACATAATTCTGTATCCAAAGGAGTATCAATATTTAATTCTCGTTTGATGAGATCTCTTATATGACGTTTATTTTGATGAGCCATACGTTCATGATAAACTTGAAGTATATTGTATTCTTTCTGTGAAGTTGCATTTACTTCATTATTTGATTGAATTGGTTTTATAGCTAGTTTGTAGAGTCCTCCACATCTCTGACGAACTCCCATGACGAGTGTTTCTTGACCGTCAATTAACTTGCAATTAGTAGAAGTTGACTCAAACTTACTCTGCGGTCTATGATCTTGAGCTGCTAGCACTGAAAACAAATTCTTTGAAATATTTGGAACGTACCAAACATTAATTAAATCAAAAAATTTCAACTTATTTTCTGTTGCGCTCTGAATTGGTATGGATCCTCGACCAACTGCTTTAATTTGGGTTCCATCTGCGGTAACTATTGCATGTTCACTTTGAAAGTAGTCAAAAGTTTTAAACCAGTCTCGTCGGTTGGTAATATGATTTGTGGCTCCATTGTCTGCGAACCAACTTTCATCACATGTTTCTGTCACGAAAATTTCTGGCTTGATTGCAACAAGAGTAGATCCTTCTGCTGAATTGCTTTGTAAAAACTTGGCTTTCGCAGGTTTAGGAGGACGACCATCTGCGATCCAGTATCTGCATTCGGCAATATAGTGACCTTTTTTCTCACAATATAAACATTTACTTTGTTTTCTTTTATCATTACTTTTCTTATATTGATTTTTCTCGTATACTTTTTTCATAGTATTATAATTTGTTTTTGCATGAAGAACTTCTTCAACATTCTCTGATAAATTTTTCTCAAAAGTACATAATTTTTGTGTTAAATTGTCTAAACTTCTGTCTTCTTTATTTATCAATCTCCAACCAGCTGTAAATTGACTAAATTTTTCAGGTAGAGATTTCAAAATTTTACAGATGAGTAAAACATCTTGATTATCATCAGATTGTTTTTCAACTTCTTGTTTCAATTGACTCCAGCTGTCTGATAGCCTTGCTACAAAACTCACTGCATCGTCTTGAGACATCCATTTAGCTTCAAAAAATGTATTAAATAAATCAAAGATTCTATCTTCAGAAACTGTATCAAATATTTGGTACAACCCTATCCACATAGATCTTGTAGTTTCATATCGTCTGACTTTTTCAAACATCTCCTCTTTCATATTATTTGACATGATAAGTAATGCATGATTGTCAGCTGCATGAAATGATGCTAACTGCCTTTTATAAGCTTTTATTATTTCTTTATCTGTACTTTCTGGTGCTTCTGGTAGAGTAAGTTCACCATTTAAAATATTTATTGCATTTGGTACCATTCTTAAGGCCATTTTAATTTTAGCTTTCCAATTCTCCCAATTTGATTTACCTTCAAGTAGTACTATTTGGGGAATAGAAACTGATCTGATATTGCCTTCTTCCATTTTAAATATAATTAGCTTTCACTGTATACAAGATATAAGTTTTTATATTTTGTACCTAGCGCGTTAGAAATCATTGACTGGAGCCCATAACCTATTGAAGTTATTTCATTTATATGAATAATACCAATGCAAAGTGTAGTTAACTCTTTATTTTAAATTATCTAATACACATAAACAGGTTTTTAATAATAATAATATCTTGACATAATAATTCTTTTTTTATTTCAAAGGTATCTAAATTAAACAATAACTAAAAAATGTTCTTACTTCACTATTTATGTCACTATTCAACCGTAGACTTCTATTTATGTCACCATGCTATATTATATATCCACAGCCGGTAATTCTGGTAGATTCCATAAATTCCTTCCAGAAAGTCATTAAATTTTATTACCGTATCGCGTGACCTGATGAGTCATCCCCCTCTGGCGCCATCAACACAATAGCGCGACGGCTAGACAATACAAACTGGTCCGTGCAGGTCGCTTGGCCGCAGCCACCCAGGCGCCGCTCGTTACAATATATATATATATATATATATATATATATATATATATATATATATATATATATATATATATATATATATATATATATATATATATACTCACCGGCACGGAAAACGGGTCACTTATTTTTTTAAAGAAAAAATGCTAATAACATTTATGTTGAGGGCGAATGCGGAAATATTACTATTGCTATATGTTAACTAGACATTCTCGAAGTCACTTCTCACCAACTCTTACAAACATTAACAATTTACTTAAATATTCCTTTTATATGCGCATTATACCGAAATCACGAAATTTATAAAATGCATAGTTATTGATTATACTGGTATTATTTCTTTTAATCATTTGTTTTATTGTTTATTTGTCATTTTGATGTGGTGTGATGTGGTCTACGTTTTAAAAATGGCATAGAATGCAGAAACTGTAGTTTCCATCATCACTTTAATCGAAGACGGAAGAAGTCAACATTTCGTGGTAAAACGGTACATTGTATCACTTAGTACTATTTAACGCGTCTATACTCGTTTTCTGGCGACAGATTTGTACACCAGAAGACCTGGAATAGGTCTAAGAAGACGCAAAAGCAACAGAAATGCTCGATTTTTGTTTTGACATCGCGTCGAAATCGCACTATAATTGTCGTGGAGGCCCATGAATCATTAGTACAATTGCTTACTGTGAATATTAGTGAACGTATTGTTCGAAGAAGAGTAATAGAAGTAGATTTTCTGGCACGGTGGCCTGCCATGCGACCACAGCTCCTCTAACATTACCGAGTAGCTCGCTTGAAATTTTTTGGAAGGCGTGTAAATTGGGATTAAGGTGATTAGACTCGTGTTTTAGACACTATCGAATCCAGATATTTTTTAATGTCACCATATGGATGTGCAAAAGTGTGACGCCCAATTGGGAAACTTGTGCATTCAGCAATACTGTAATATTCCTGGGAGGATCAGTAATGGTGTGAACTGGGATATCAGTGATTTTGCGGATAGATCTATTCCTTGTTCTATGGTAATATTCAACGCCGATAGGTACATAAAAGCGTGTCCGGAATATTGCTCGCGGGAAAATTGATCGCGGATAATTTATCGTGGATAATTCATCGCGGGGAAAATTTATCGCCAGATAATTGATCGCCGGAATATTGACCGTGTAGACAATTGATCGCGGGGAGAATTGATCGCCGGATAAGTGATCGCCGGAATTTTGACCGTGCGGACTATTGACCGCGGGGAAAATTGATCGCCGGATAATTGATCGCCGGAATGTTGATCGCGGGGAAATTTGATCGCCGGATAATTGATCGCCGGCATATTGACCGTGTGGAAAATAGATCGCTGGGAGAATTGATTGAATATTGACTATAAGTGAATAAATTCGAGTGCTCAGAGCCTCCTTCAAAATTTGTGCGCCATGGGTTAAAAGAATGGAGCCCCCAGAGGTGTACGGTATTGGGGTACTGTATTTACAATCTACCTAATTGTTAACAATGTAATACCGCTATTCCGTTTTACCACTAATACATTTTTATACCAAAACCGAATTTGTGGGGCTCTAGTACGGTTTTGTTAGCTTTGTTAGTGTAGTAAATACCAACACTGAGTTTGTGGGGCTCTAGTACAGTTTTGTTAGCTTTGTTAGTGTAGTAAATACCAACACTGAGTTTGTGGGGCTCTAGTATGGTTTTGTTAGCTTTGTTAGTGTAGTAAATACCAACACTGAATTTGTGGGGCTCTAGTCTAGTATGGTTTTGTTAGCTAGTGTAGTAAATATCAAAACCGAGTTTGTGGGGCTCTTACTATCCCAGTTGGACCTTGTCCCCGCCATAATGACTCTCTGTCAGTCCCACAAGCTGCGCGCAGCGCGAGTTGGAGCGCGGAGCGCGCAGTCCTCGAGTTATTTTTTAACGTGCGCCGCAGGCTAACTTAACCCTTGACTGGTATCGTCATATTTAACAACGTAACTGGTATCGTCGGGTCTGTACGGACCCGAAAAGTTTTTTTAACGATTAGGTACTGAAATGTTTGTGTATTAAAATGCAACTTCTAGTATTATTAAAAGGGAGTATGTATAACAGGTTTATAACATTATAACTTCAAATAATATCAAAACATTTTATTCTCTGACATGACATTGAAAAACATACTTTTTTTCCACGTATCAAACATTGTATACATTAAATCAAATTTTTAGTACTGAAATATACATTTAAAAAAAAACAAAGTTATAAGTACTTACATAATAGTATGGCACATAAATTTTAGTGAATACTGAAACTTTTAATTCATGCATAAAAAAAACGTGCAAGGACATTGTGCTAGTAAGATTTTAGTCCTGGCATTTTTCACATAACAAGCGATTTGCACTATGAGTATTACATAATGTAGTTATTACAGCTATTACAAGTTGTACGTTGTTTATTGTCGATATTTGAAGGACATAATGTAACATCTTCGCCGCTTTCCTGGGGGTTCTTGAGCCCTAGGACCTTACTGAGGCAGCTCAATCTGATGCACTTCTCTTGTGTCTTCATATTTCAGGATCTTTTGGATTATTGAACAAATATCTCTGGGAAGTCTAGTTTCTATCAAACGTCGCGTTATATGTGGTTCTATTAGTGACTGACCTAACTCAATAACGAAATTGCGTCTAAGACTGGCACTGTCAGTACATAAAAAAAATAACGTAACTGGTATCGTCGGGTCTAGATTGACCCGAAGTAGTAAAACAATGCCCTTCTAAAGATTGTAATGTACTGAAACTTTACGTGTCGACTGATAGACTTGAGAAGTCACAAAATTCCATCCACTTTCGTGCAATAGTTCCCAATCTGTAGTTATAATTCGGGACGCCGGGTCTGATTTGACCCGACGATACCAGTTAAGGGTTAAAAACGAGTTGAAATATGCCAGCAAGAAGGATTTTGTTAGTTTTGTTAAACCACACATCACGCTCACTAACACACTAACACACACACATACACACAATTACAATTGGTGGTAAAAATATTAAGTTGGTAAAAAGAATTAGTGGTAAAAAAGTTAATGATAACAATAATGATAATAATAATAATTCAGCGATCAATTATATCCGCGGTAAATTTTCCTACGATAAATTGCCCGCACGATCAATATTCCGGCAATAAATTATTCGGCGTTCAATTCTTCCCGCGATTATTTTTCCACACGGTCAATATTCCGACGATCAATTATCCGGCGATCATTATTCCGGCAATCAATTTTCCCCGCGGTCAATTGTTCACACGGTCAATATTCCGACGATCAATTATCCGGCGATCAATTCTCCCGGCGATCAATTATCCACACGGTCAATATTCCGGCGATCAATTATCCACGATCAATTTTGTCCCTTATGCACCATTTTAGGATGATAAATTTATCTTGATGCACGTTAATGCGCGCCTTCATGCTGCTGCAATCGTGAACGGTTTCATAAATGTTGTTAACATCAATCGTATGATGTGTCCAGCGCGGAGTACAGATCTGAATCCAATATAATTTGGGTGATATATGCTCGATATAAAGAATCGAAGTCATATACCCGGTCCCAGTAGGCTTAGTACGCTGGAATATCTCAGAGAAGCACTGTTAGAAGCATACAATAATATTCGTCAAGATGGCACCAGGAACCTTATTTTGAGAATGCCTCTACGATTGACCGAGTTCATAAGAGTACGCAGAGGGAACACGCGTTATAAGTATAAAAGAATTGTGTTTATTTATGTGTTTGTAATTTTTTATCAACTTATTTTTTATTGTGTTTACATCCATAATTTTTTCTTTTGATAATAATCAATTAGTAAATATGCAAAATATTAATTTCATAATACGAAATGCTTGACTATAATACCCTTTCATAAAATATATCATAGTTATATAAAATAATCAAGGTATAAAATAATATTCTACATAAAATTAATAAATCCAATAGTTATTTACGATACAAGTACGTAAAGCAAATATTTAGTCACAAACGGGTTCGAATTGAAACACGAGCGCAGCGAGTGTTTTAAGACCCGTGAGTGACTAAATATGCTTTACGTATGTGTATCGTATAAGATTTTATCTACGATAGAATTTTAAAAACTCGAAAAATATTTAAAAAATCCTTTTACATTTGAATTAGGATCAAAACAAGTTTGCTTTGACAAGAAAATTTTCACGTTAGTTACCGATTGTTGTGCGGATGTTTTTGCGTGTTTTAAAACTTTAACCACTCGTTGCTGCGCAACCCGTGACTAACGAAATCTTGGTATTAAACAATTGTTTTACAAACTGAAAACTGACAACTAATTGTCAATTTTACACACTATCGTAGATAAATGTAATTTAAAGCTACCCAGGAACCAAAAACATTGAATAAAGTTAAATTGTTATAACTCGCCACATTTCATTACATCACTAGTGACGGAATGAATCCATTCCATAACAAGTGACAGAATGTAAACATTCCATAATTGAAAATGATGGAAGAATGATAAGATAACATTCTATAACAGTCGTATAGAAACGTCTTTCTATATTGCATGAAGAAATATTATAATAAAAATGTATATCACTAATAATAATAAAATGGGTACTTCGAAAACTTATGCATTGCGTTTAAATGTGCAAATAGAGCATACCAAAATGGCGGATAATAACTTTAGCAAAATTGCTTCATTGTTTTGTTCCAATGCTCCCTCTATAAACTATCCTCTAAGAGTTGAACAAATAACTATTGTTTTGTAGACTATAGTAGGGGTTTAGGTAGTCCCCCTCTCACTAGAGAGGCTGAAGAGGCATGTAACTCGGCAGCGTTCTGGTAGGTCTCTTGGTAAAAGCACCTCCCTTGGCGTAGCGGCTGAGGTATGTGGATTTGCCTGGGGGGCGCGCTGATTGAGCGTATCTCAATATAGTAGTATAGTAGTTAGTCAATAGAATCAATTTTCTGCTTGAGGGTCTACTATTTTATAGTGGTCTACTAACGAGGATATTCAACGGAGGTAATAGACTTCGACTAGTCTGTGAAGGCAGACAGCGAAGAGCTCCTCGAAGGGGAACTTGCATTGTTCCTCTCCCCTAAATTAAATTAATAAATATTATTTTGTTGAAGAACGACTATGAATCCAATGCTACATCGTCGCCGGATGTATCAGCAATGGATCAAGGGCTGAGTAAAATTCGATCTCGTCTAGTCATCAACAGTGCTTTACCGCCTCACTAAGGACCCCTAACATGCTTGGTCACCAGTGGCTCCAAAACTGTTGCTGCATCCACTGCTCTCATTGTCAATCATGGTAAGAGGAACTATGAGGGATATCCAGAAAATAAGGTTACAAGTGCTCTGAAGGGCGCAGATAATTTTTTTCAAAGGTTGGTACACCTGCGTGGAGGGGGCTCCGTAACGGTCAAACCGAGCCCTGGCCCAATTCAGTCCGCTGAGAAATGTCGTCACACTCATGACGAAGAAAGGAGGGAGGCCGTCGGCCGCGGACTCTTGACGCAAAGTGAGGAACCGCGGCCGACGACCTCACTCCTTTCTTCGACATGAGTGTTAGTGAGACCTTCTTTAAACATCCTAACCCACTTGTAAACGTGCTGACGTGACATTACCTCAGGCCCATAGGTTTTCACAAGTTGACGATGAATTTCGGTCGCGGACTCTTGACGCAAAGTGAGGAACTTGATGACTGAGGTAGGTGGTGCAAACCGTAGCATGCCGGACGGCCTAAAACCTCGCCATCTAAAACCCACGCGGCCTAATTCCACCCCGCCTAAAATCCATTACGTCTAATTTTACCCCCACCACAATAGAAGTTTACTACGACAAACTACGCCGCCTAATTCCACAACGCCTAATACCACAATGCCTACCATTAGGCCTAATTCCACGCCACTTAATATCCACGCCGCTTAATACCAAGCCGCCTAATCCCGCGCCGCCTAATTCCACGCCACCTAAAATCCACAACGTCTAACTTTACTCCCACCACTATGTCCACGCCGTATAAACCCGTGAGAAATACAACAAACAGAACGAATTTATACGGCGTGGACATAGTGGTGGGGGTAAAATTAGACGTTGTGGATTTTAAGTGGCGTGGGATTAGGTGGCGTGGAATTAGGTGTTATTGTATTACGCGTTGTGGTATTAGGCGGCGTAGTTTCTCGTAGTCAACTTCTATTTTGGTGGGGGTAAAATTAGACGTTTTGGATTTTAGGCCGCGCGGGTTTTAGGCGACATGGTTTTAGGCCGCCCGGCATGCACTCGAGCGAACGGCCCCTGTGGAGATTGACGGAAGCTCTTCCTGTGACGACATTTCTCAACGGACTGAATTCACTCCACAAGTTGTGACTTCACGACCGCCATGTTATTGTGGTCGGTTACGGTTTACGTTCCAAACAAACCATTACAAGCCTGATGCAGAGCATAATATTATTATTTTCTACAAAAATGTAAGTAATTTATGTGTTAGATATTAAAATTATACTACTGCCACGGTAATAGGAATGTTTAACCTATCAACAAACTTTACTTTAGTGTTTATTTGACAGATATTGCTTAAATACGAGAAATTTGATGAATGCAAGTTGAACATATCTGCATTAAAACATTAATGTACTTGCCGTACACAATAAATAGCATTAATAAAGAAATAAATGACTTTCAAACTGAGCTACACTTAAAATAACACGTTCAGCTGCGTTTGTTTGGAACACAAAACCGTAACCATAGTAACCTACCACAATAACATGGCGGTCATGACGTCACACTTGCGGAGTCAATTGCGCCAGGGCTCGGTCTGACCGTAACGAAGTCCACTCCACGCAGGTGTGCTATCATGATTTTATTCACCATTGTTGACTCTTATAGAATCATATATTTTGTCATGTTGTGTGAGGTTTGGGGTTGTTTAACCACTACTTTTTTACCCTTGACACGTCTAAATTTATAAACTCACTTGTAACCTTATTTTCTGGCTATCCCTCGTATGTTTGTTTTTAATTTAACTTGCAGACAAGGCAAGTGTACGCAGTAACTTCAGTGTCCTGTTGGCTGCCACTAGCACAACCACAGGCGCGCATTGTGTTGTGGAGCCCCGTGCACATGGCTGTCCAAGGCAGTGATGTTCTGCTTCCATGTCGTGCCATTGGTCATCTCACACTGCAGATCTATTGGTTCGATAACCAAGGAGATATTATAAATGACCAGGATGCCAGAGTCAAGATATTTATATTACTATGGTATACGGTAGTAGTAGTAGTAGTAGTAGAATGATATAGCTAGAGAGCCGCGGGTTTAAAAACCCGACGAGAAGCAAACCGTCTTCCGTTTGGTGAGATGAAAGTCTATCCCTTGAAAACCCCCAAATTCCAAATATTTTTGAAATCGGAAGGGGCCCACTCGAGAACGAAGGTAAAATGCATATCGACTTTTTTGCAGATTTAAATACGTCTTCCGTTATGATAACTTTGTTTAAAAAGTGACTAGTAATCATTTGACAAAGCGGAAGACGAATTGGGAAGGGCGCACTAGTCGAAACCAATGTTTGAAAATTTTGACCTCCAAAATCGCTCATCTGGAAAATTCGACGTCTTCAATATGCTAACTTTTGTGTTCATTTACTTTGTTATGGTCTTTACATCGGGAAAATCCGGGTGGAAGACTTTTTTAGTAGGGCCCGGCTTCAGGGTTGACCAAATAAACAAATTGAAAAACTCGCGCGAGCGGCTAAGTTAAAAAATCGAAAACTGGATTTGAATTCAATCCTATGCTTCCAGATTTTGCATGTAGCTTCTTCAGGGCCCAGAAAACCTAATTCCCAAAGGGAAGACTTTTTGACCAACATCACCCCTTCCCACTTCTTTGAATTTCTCCTATTTTCTGTATATTTCCCGTAATATTTTTCGTTTGAATTCAAAGAAGTGGGAAGGGGTGATATGTGATATGTGATAATTTCCATACTAAGCGGATGTGGAGTTCATCTTTATCTTTAAATGAAAAAAAAAATTAAATCGATCCGACCAAAATTAGTCTCAATTTCATTCCCCATTCAAAAGCAACTTCACTACATTAGGCTCTTAATGGAAACATGCTGTTTGTGTTGTTTTATTCAAATATTAACAATGCACGTAATTATCTATATAATCCAACGCTGATATTGTGTAATGAACATATTAATTTTGTTAGAAGACGGTAGCATACAGACAGCATATGAAACCAGTGGCACTCAACATGTTTTCTCAATAAACTACCCTTAATTTTACGAATTTTTGAAAAATTCTTTTTGTTCCGTTATCAGTAGAACGTGTTACATATACCCTTAAAGTTTGATCCATAAGTACAGAAACACCCTGTATAGATATCAAAGATATTTATCAAACTAATATTTACTCTCCGTAATAAACAATAACAAACTATCATATCCTTTCTCCAGAAATTTTCGCCACTTGAAGAGTTTTTTTATTTTTTCTGTAAATTGTCCTACTAACTAGAAATTTATTGTGTTTTATTATTACTTTCTTTAAAGTTGTCCGAGTATTGCATAGTTTAGCTGAAGATTATTTATATTTTGTCTTATTATTTATGTTCAAATCAAGTTAAAAATAATACAAAATATTCGAAGCCATATTTTCATAAAAATGAATGAAATTATACAATATGTCTTATAACGAAACAAAAATTATAAATTAAAACATAACACTAATGCAAAATGAAAGTATACATTTTAGATACCTACTGCAAGTTCCAAAATTTTAGCTTATTCTATTCACTGTCTGTTTCTACATTCTGTTCAGGTCATCGCTTTCTCATGTATCTCGTGTATTTCTATAAAACTACAGTAACAATGACATTAATGATTCTTTCTTTGTAAACTATGTTTAGTCTTATTTGCTTGTTATTCCTTATTGATAAAGGAACTTCCTTGAAGATGTTTATCAACTCAAGCACTAGATTCATAGTAAAATACCTACTTTTATTCAGATAAAAAGGATATTTTATAATATAAAATAAATTTCTGGTAATATAGAAAAGAAGCTGTAATCAGAAATTGGAAAAAAGATACAAAGGACAGGGAAAAATGGAGCAAAGTAGTAAAGAAGATAGAAAAAGAGAAAGAAAATGAGAAGAAAAGAGTGGAGACTGGATTTAGAAAGCTTCGCGAGAAGCGGCGCTACTCCCGTAGGTAGTGTTAAGCCACTATATATATATATATATATATATATATATATATATATATATATATATATATATATATATATATATATATATATATATATATAGGAAGATAACATTTACAGATAAATAGTGAAAATTAAAGACAACTTAAATTTTTTTCGGCAGATCTATTATAATTTTGGGTTATCTTTAAATGTCTTCGTACTTTACCATACTTTAAGCCTATAGCGGATTTAATTTCTACTAAAAGGAAAGAGACTTTACAATATATTTTTGTGTTTGACTAGAAATGACCATAAATTTAAAAATTATTGTTGGGATTCTGTTCAAATCTGTAGTTGCTACAGATCTATAAAACTGTAAATATTAAACAAAATCGCAATGAAATTTATAAGCATATGAACATTTTTATCTCTCGCCACTCATATCTGTAAGAGAGGTATTGTAATCTTGCTAAAATTTCGAAATTGAGTTTTCAATGGATTAGCACGTTTTGAGGTCCCTAGAACACGATTTTGATAATTTCGCGATGATGATGATGTGTGTGAGCGTGCGTGTGCGTGTGTGTGTGTTGGCCACATCGGATTATTTAAAGTTGCGGAATGCGCGTGTGGCGTCATCTGCACTTTTTTAGTGGTTCTCAAACTGTACCTATTTCAAATCAACACATTGGTAGGTACCTAAATATTTAAATATTTGAAAAATATTCTTTTAAAGAATAAAAGTTTATTTTATTGACCAATAAGAGTCCTTGTTTTGATCGAACAAAATATTTAATAACTAATACTGCTGTTTGGAAATAACTATTTACAATAATGTTTGTACCAATGCTTCTGATTTCACGCGTTGTTTCTAATTTTAATATAAATTATGCGAGAAATTATGTATATTTCAACTATTGGAAAGTACCCTTTGTAATGAATTGCATAGGGACCTTTTGTATCGGAACATTTTTGTTTGGGGGCGTTTTGTTGGGGACAAATTACATGGAAACCTTTTCCGTGGAGACGAATTGCCGGGGACCAACAGCTATATATGGCACGGGGACATCTCAAAACGTCGTAAAAATAAATAAACAATACAGAACTAAACCCAAATAAAATAATTTATTAAAATCGCTTATATTACAAAAATTATATAAATAATAAATATATATATTTTAATAATAATGTAATACATTTTTATTTAAGATATCATGCATTATAGATGATTCAAATAGAATAATAATAATCAAATGTAAGCTTGGCGTTTTAAATTTAAATTAGGATGTTCTTACTTAATTAATTAATTTTCTTACACCTTCAAGAAAATCGGACAGTTCGTGTTTCAGTATCGAAATAATAACCTCTACGCATAGGGTAGGTACTACCCAAAACGAATTGGATGAACATAACCTTCTCCGTCCCTCCGCTGCGGAATTGGATCGTATGACATAACATCATCTGTGCTCTCCTCTGTTAAGTCCTCATTTTTTCTATTCCCTATTGAATAAATATACCAAGTGTGAAACAAAAATGTACCAAATAAAAAGTTAATGGTTATGAGGGGGACATCTGATGCCGTAGACCTTTTTCCTCCCAGACCCCCTGGAGGCGGGAACGGGAGGCAACTTTAAAATTTTAAATGGAAACCCCTATTTTTTATTGCAGATTCGGATAAAGCGTTAAAAAGTAGGTGAATTTTATTGGGGTTTCTTTTTAATTTTGAATTTTTTTCGTTTTTTTGGCACATGCCAAATTTAAAAAAAAAATTTCTAATTAAATTGCAAAAATCATCACATAATAAATTGTTATAATTACTTGACACTCACTCAGAATATGACACGTTTGTGTCCTTTCTCGCATCCCACCCTAAAGACTACCACCTGGAACAAAGACTTTCCCATAAAGATAAAAATGCCTGAAAAAAGTGGTTACTCTTATTTTAACATGAAGGTTATCTTTACTAGCAAACCAAGTAGCTGAGCCGCATAGGGAATTTATACTGCACTTTTTGATACAAGCATGAAATTTTGCTCAGAGCTAGACTTACCTATGGTATGCATTTTAAGATATGGAGGCCAAAAAAAATTTTCCGCAGACAGAAGTTATGACGTCATCAAGATGGCGGCCGCTTCATATCGGTTTTATTAATTTAATTCGAGAACCACGTGTCCGATTTTCGAATTCTTTTTTTTTAATGAAAGATCTTTAAATATTCTTTCAGATAAATATATAGAAGTGTCAAATTTACTGGTAATTAATTGATTATTTAAAAAAATAAGATCAGAAATTTATATTTTCATTATTATTTTCGCTATATTTTTTGTTTATAAATTATAATTAAAAAAGCTTCGAGTAAATGTTGTTTGTCATTAAATTTTCTATACAATGTGTATTTTGTATATTATTTATGTTATATCGTTAGGCTGTAATTCTTAATCGCGCACTAATAAGTTGCGACAGGGAATTTTGTTACCTTTTACTGTCGCGTTGTGGCGTTGCCGAAATTGATCAAAGATTTTAACAATGCCATATTAATTTTACACCCTTACTGCACTTCTTACCCCAACCACCACTCTTTTCGAAGGGCTAACGTATATGAAAAAAAAACTGTTCCTATAATATTTTGTTATTTTTGTTATTATTATTATTTTTGTGTTTAATTAACTGTAACTTCTGTATGAATAAAAATATTGTCTTCCGGTTTCTTTTATTAAATTTCACGAACATTTCTCTATAAAATACGTTATTTTAAAAACTTTTTAGGGCGTTCATTAACCCAAATTTTTTATTTATTATAAAAACATTTGATATTTTGGCGCAATGAACACCTAAAATTTTTCTAGAATAATGTATTTTATCTAGAAATGGTCGTAGAATTTAATAAAAGCAACCGGAAGTCAATTTTTTAAACCGTTCAAAAGTTACAGCTCATTGAACACAATGAATATTAAAAATTAAAAAATTTCTCAATTTTCTCTTGGAAAAATCATTTGGTATTTTGTCTTAATGAATACCCAAAAAAGATTCTAAAATACTGCATGTTATGGAAAAAAAATAATTTGGGTTAGGGCGTTCATTAACCCAAATTATTTTTTTTTCGAGAGAAATATTCAAATATTTTGTGTTTATTGTGTTTAATGAGCTGTAACTTCTGAACGGATAAAGTTATCGACATCCGGTTTCTTGCATTAAATTCTACGAACATTTCTCCATAACATGCAGTATTTTAGAATCTTTTTTGGGTATTCATTAAGACAAAATACCAAATGATTTTTCCAAGATAAAATTGAGAAATTTTTTAATTTTTAATATTCATTGTGTTCAATGAGCTGTAACTTTTGAACGGTTTAAAAAATTGACTTCCGGTTGCTTTTATTAAATTCTACGACCATTTCTAGATAAAATACATTATTCTAGAAAAATTTTAGGTGTTCATTGCGCCAAAATATCAAATGTTTTTATAATAAATAAAAAATTTGGGTTAATGAACGCCCTAAAAAGTTTTTAAAATAACGTATTTTATAGAGAAATGTTCGTGAAATTTAATGAAAGAAACCGGAAGACAATATTTTTATTCATACAGAAGTTACAGTTAATTAAACACAAAAATAATAATAAATAACAAAAATAACAAAATATTATAGGAACAGTTTTTTTTCATATACGTTAGCCCTTTGAAAAGAGTGGTGGTTGGGGTAAGAAGTGCAGTAAGGGTGTAAAATTAATATGGCATTGTTAAAATCTTTGATATTTGTCAATTTCGGCAACGCCACAACGCGACGGTGAAAGGTAATAAAGTTCCCTGTCGCAATTTATTAGTGCGCGATTAAGAATTACAGCCTAACGATATAACATAAAAAATATACAAAATACATATTGTATAGAAAATTTAATGAAAAACATCATTTACTCGAAGCTTTTTCAATTATAATTTATAAACAAAAAATATAGCGAAAATATGAAAATATCAATTTCTGATCTTATTTTTTTAAATAATCAATTAATTACTAGTAAATTTGACACTTTTATATATTTATCTGAAAGAATATTTAAAGATCTTTCAATTAAAAAAAGAATTCGAAAATCGGACACTTGGTTCTCGAATTAAATTAATAAAATCGTTATGAAGCGGCCGCCATCTTGATGACGTCATAACTTCTGTCTGCGGAAGAATTTTTTTGGCCTCCATATCTTAAAATGCATACCATAGGTAAGTCTAGCTCTGAGCAAAATTTCATGCTTGTATCAAAAAGTGCAGTATCAGGCTGAAAATCTGCCCTATGCGGCTCTGCTAAGTGAAAAAAAGCATTTTTATGTAACGCAGTAATCGCAAATCAAAAATTCAAATTCAAAAAACACCCCGAATAAAATTCACCTACTTTTTAACGCTTTATCCGAATCTGCAATAAAAATTTTTAAAGTTGCCCCCCGTTCCTGCCCCCCGGGGGGTCTGGGGAGGAAAAGGTCGACGGCATCAGATGTCCCCCTCATAACCATTAACTTTTTATTTGGAACATTTTTGTTTCACCGTACTATATTAAAGTTATCGCTAGTGGCGGATTAAAATGGGACACCCGGTACATGGTGGTTTGATTTCCAGTGTCCAGCTGATATTTCGTATACTAATAATAATAGAGATAATTTTTTAATGTGATCGTAATCAGTATAACAGGGTGGTTGTCCGGCACTAGGAAATATTTCGTTTATTTCGAGATACAGAAAATGTTTATAAGCAAAGTTAAACTAGATAATGGAGCTCGTCACAATAAAAACTTTGTATTATTTCCGGTTTCACCGAAAATGTATACAACTTTTGATCTAGCATAGGAAATCGGTAATATCATATTTTTTCTCAGAATGTACATAAAATTAGCTTTCCAACGATACCATAATATTATAGTTTTGTTCCAACCATTTCAAAATGGCGACGAATTTTCTTCAAAATATTTACTAACAAAAATACATTAAGAATAAAACATGGCAAATTATGATAATCAATTTTTATTTACCTTATTTACCTTTTTCTTAGCAACTAAACAATAAACAAAACAACTAAAATGTCATTTGCTTCATATTTCTAATATTATTTGTCAGTGAAATGATTAGATTTTGGGAATATTTGTGAAGAAGAACCAAAGGAGTCATTAAATTATCTCGTTGAATTACACCCGAGAATTTTATTTTCTCTGAATAAATTTTTGTTTGAGATCTCAACCTTGTCACCTGACAGCAATTTGACTCGAAAAATTGTTTTAAAATAAAATCACTCCACCTACGGTTTCGTGATTTTATTAAACAATTTTTCTTTTCAAATTGCTAGGCAACAAGGTTTCAATACAAACAGAAATTTATCCGGCGAAATAAAAAGCTGTAGTGTAATTATTACAGTTGATAGTAAAACTTGATTTTCAAGGTTTGCCATGTTTTATTTGTAATTGATTTTTATTAGTAAATATTTTGAAGAAAATCCGCCGCCATTTTAAAATGGTTGGAGTAATTTTATGATATTATAGTATCGTTGTAAAGCTTAGTTTATGTACATTCTAAAAATATATGTATATGACATTACCGATTCCCTCTGCTAGATTAAAATTGTACCTACCCATTTTCGGTTAAACCGGAAATGATACAAAGTTTTTATTATGACCATCTTACTCGAACCCCTTTATCTAGTTTAACTTTGCTTATAAATATTTTCTGTATCTTTTGAAATTAATGAAATATTCCTAGTGCCGGACTTCGATAACCACCCTGTATATGACGCCACTAGATGTAAAAGTGTGTGTATGACCAAGGTAATCCAGTGAAGTCTATACTACGTACCTGGAAGGGAGCCGTAGCGCACTACAAAACTGCAGCAGTCAAGGCAAGTTGAGAGAGAAACAGACTTATGGCGTATCTCTATCACTCTAAATCTGGATTCACATGAGCCGTTACCGCCGTAGAGTAGTCGCAAAATAAGATGAAACCGGATATGCGCGAACTGTACTCATAGCTGATCTATATTACCCGACCTGAAAATATTGACTTGTATTGTTGTATTGTCTGAGTCAAAAACATTAGTACGATATACTGGAAAAAAAAACAGTTTTATAAGTTGCAAATTATAAATTATTATTAAGTATTATAAATTATAATATTACACAGGAAAATTGTTAAGACACTTTACACCAAGAATGACAGAATATGTGATTACAGCAGAAATCTCACTTTTGATACGACATAATACACCCCTAATGTTTACGAATGGACTCGTCCAAACCAAAACACGTCTTTCGCGCAGGTCACGTGGGGTTTCATCTTATTTTGCGACTACTCTACCCGAGACTCTACCGTTCTAACCGTTCCGTAGCCTAATTGGTTGACAGTGAACGTTCTCAACGGTCTGAGCGTTGACGGCGAGAATGAAATATTTCAACTTTTGACGGCTTTGACGTTGTGACCGTCATTTTCATTTGCGCATGCTCCGAGACGGAGCATGCAGAGATTTGTAGTAATACCAACCTAGTAATATTCTTATAATCCTTATCTCCGGGATTATAGAGACAGGGATGCTTAACTTCGGTAATTAAAATTTCAAGAAAATTATCCATTTTTCTTATCGTTACTTACACACTGATCACAACAAACAACACAAGTGACATTAGAATATAACATAACCAAACAATTTTGGTTATATTTCATTTTTCATTTCTAGTAGTGTGCAGCTCTGAAAACTAGTGATGCCGCCGAGACGAGAAATTTCTCGTCTCATTCTCGTCTCGTCTCGAAATTACGAGACGAGAATCACTAAATTTCTCGTCTCGGATTTTCAGGGCGAGACGAGAATTCATAATTTTGAGACGAGAAATACTCTCGAGAACTCGAGAATTCTCGAAATTTTTACTTACAAATATTTTTTTTAAATCAGGAATGAAGAAAAATTACTGGGATGCACTCAACAATATTTTATTTCTCAGTCGACTAGTTTCGACGTCACATACGTCATCATCAGGAGCTACATTATTAAAAGAACAATCAAGAATAGTGAATAGTTATTTACGAACCAAATGCGGGAAGATTTTGATGCCACATGAGCGGTTTTTTGAAACACGAGCGAAGCGAGGGTTTCATTTACGCGAATGCTGGGATGGTGTCTTCCCGCAAGTGGTTTGTATAATGTTTTTTGTAACGAATAAAACTATAATCAAATACATACAAGTTGTAGTTGTAGTCTGATCATTAAATTTGAGGCTACTCACTACTACCGACAGATGGCGCGCTGCACACAAGTTTTATTTTTAAATATTGGCGGTTTTCGGTGGTCTTCACTAATTATAATTCCGAAACGGTGGCTATTGTAACTTATTTAATTATTCATTTAGAAAATATTGTTGAGTTTAATAGAATTACTAAAATAAAAAATCTTTATTATTTTAAGTCGCACACCCATGAACTTGGAAATCAAACTTTTCTTCCTAAAAATCTAGTTTTAATAGCATTTAAGAAAATTGCCGGTCACGTGACTGTCAGTTTGTTTTGATCACTCCGATCACTCTGTACAAGTATTACATGTGTGACATGGGCATGACGCGAAATCTAATAGTTCTTGCAAAAATCGTTAGGTGGCTCTAATTTTTTGTCGAGAAATTTGAGACGAGACGAGAATCGAGTTCCTTGAGACGAGAAATGAACAGCTGAAAAATGACCGAGACGAGAATACTAAAAATTCTCGTCTGGAAAATTTTTGATGAGACGAGAATTGACTATTTCTCGTCTCGTCTCGTCTCACGGCATCACTACTGAAAACGTTGACGTCTCATGTGAAATACCAACGCAAAACGAACGGTGTAAACGGTTCATGTGAATCTAGCTTAACTCGCGCATCCTTTCCAGGTAGGTATAGCGTTCACTGAAATAATCACATAAAATTGTTTACGACCAAACTACATGGAGTTTGGTCATTTATTTTTAACTCAAAATAGTTCTAAACTGTTTTAACAAATATAATAACATTCATCATAATAACATGGAGATTTACAGAAATATTGTAATGAAGAGATATCAAATACACGCACTTTTGCAGCCGACGAAGTACTTTTTTGTGCTTTTTGTTACACAAAAATAGATACTTATGTAATTTAATTAAATAATTAAAATAATAGTACAATAAGAAAATAGAAATATTGATAGATACCTAAGAAATTAATAAAAATATCATTTAATTGTTTTATCAGCGCACCTTACTCTTATTATTTTCACTTGTAATATCACATGTGTATTAATTCTTTCCGGAAATTTTTTTGAGTGCTATCCAACAACGTCTTAATTAGCTCGAGTGGTTAAAATACATATGAGTAAATATGTATTATTAATTGCATATTATTTACACTCAAAATGACAATTTAACCATTTTAATATCATGTCAAACTGACATAAAATATGACAGTAAAGTTTCTGAAAAATGTCCGCTAAATTTTTATATAACCATGGTTACTATTGTAAGCAATTCTTCCATTTGCTGTTATTTGTGTCATGCGATATCGAAAAAAAAATTTATGTACAAATTAAAAACTACAAAATAATTCAAGTTTTATGTGAATAGAACTTTAAAATGAGAAGAAAAAGTTAAATTTTCACAAATTAAATCGATAAAATTTACGTTTTTGAATTCAGAAAAAATTAATATTTACGAAACTGTAAAAATATAGTATATTCTGCAACAAGTGTGGAATGAAGCATATTCAGCTCGAGTGGAAAGTTTGTGAGACGAGCCGTAGGCGAGTTTCACGGTTCTACGAGAGCGGAATAGCCATTCCACACGTGTTGCAGGCTATACTTTCTCTACGACTTTAAATTTAATCGCATTAAAAAACATAACCTAAAACTATTAAAATTAAAATAAATGTATTTATAAAATAATATTCTACATAAAATTTATAAATTAATAAATCCAAATATATTTTAAAGCTACCCACCAACCAAAATCATTGAATAAAGTTAAATTATTATAACTCGCCACATTTCATTCCATCACTAGTGCCGGAATGAATCCATTCCGTGACAGAATGTACCTAACCATTTCATAATTGAAAATGATGTAAGAATGATAACATTCTATAACAGTCGTATAGAAAATGTTCCCATTTAAAAAAAATCATAACAAAAGGGCATTGAGAAAGAACATTTTCTTGCTATAAAATAAAATACATAAAGTTCACATGAAACAATTTTCTTCATTGTTGTTAGTTTACAAAATATCAGCTGGACACTGGAAACCAAACCAACCTGTATAGAAAATATTAAAGTCACCAGTTATACAGCGTGATTTTCAATTTCATGCATATATTTTAATGAAAATTGCATGACACAAATAACAGCCAATGGATTAATTGATTACAATACTAACCATGGTTATATAAAAATTTAGCGGACATTTTTACTATTAGCTTGAGGAACTTAACTGAAATTAATATCGGAAACTTTACTGTCATATGTCAGTTTGACATTAAATTAAAATTTGGTTAAAGTGTCATTTAGAATGAAAGCAATTAATAAAGTAAATAATACCTATTTATTAATGTTAAATAAAAATTTAGTAAATATTTCAAGTTTCTATTGTAAAAAGTATTCATAAATTGAGCGGCCGTGTCATTCATTCATGTCCAGGAAATTTTTGATTGTGCATTCCAACAACGTAATTAGCTCTCGTGTACCACTCGAGCTAATTAAGACGTTGTTGGAAAGCACTCAAAAAATTTTCCAGAAAGAATTAATGCACATATGATATTAAGTGAAAATCGCATGACACAAATAACAGCCAATAATAGTAACCATGGCTATATAAAAATTTTACGGAAATTTTTTTACTAGTGGCTTATTTTTACAGTTTCGTAAATATCTAATTTTTTTAATTCAAAAACGTAAATTTTTTTGTTTAACGATTTAATTTGTGAAAATTTATCCTTTTCTTCTCATATTAAAGTTCTTTTCACAAAAAACTTAAAACATAATTTTTTTTTTCGATATCGCATGACACAAATAACAGCAAATGGAAGAATTGCTTACAATAGTAACCATGGTTATATAAAAATTTAGCGGACATTTTTCAGAAACTTTACTGTCATATTTTATGTCAGTTTGACATTATATTAAAATGGTTAAATTGTCATTTTGAGTGTAAATAATATGCAATTAATAATACATATTTACTCATATGTACACTCGTGCATTAATTCATGTCCAGAAATTTTTTTATCGTGCATTCCAACAACGTAATTAGCTCTCGTGTACCACTCGAGCGTTGGCGTTATTGGAAAGCACGATAACAAATTTCCTGGACAATTCCACTCATAGTTTTTTATCCAATCAAAACACAGTATTTTGCTGAATTGTACCAATCACAGACGAACTACAGTGACAATTTTCACTAGTGAAAATTACACTGACAATTTTCACTAGTGAAAATTGCCGCGAATCGTTGCTTAGATACTATGTCAGTTGATGATTGTTTTAAAAATACATTACTTTTTTTGGAATAAATAAAATAATTCGAGAAATTGTCAAGCCGAATACCATACGTGACTATGATTTTTTGGTAATTTTTGCTGACTGGTCACTCCTGCTTGTTGCTTTAGAAAATAAACACTCCTGCTACGCACTCGTGTTTATTTTCGACGCAACAAGCAGTCGTGACCAGACGGCAAAAATTGCCCGCAAAATCATAGTCACTAATGGTATTATATATGACAAGATTAATGCACATGTGATTATAAGTGATAATTATTTTAACAAATTCTGAATTTTACTAAAGA
>OX384042.1:17440326-17445326 GCA_947534325.1 Agonum fuliginosum
TGTATGTGTATGTGTATGTGTATGTGTATGTGTATGTGTATGTGTATGTGTATGTGTATGTGTATGTGTATGTGTATGTGTATGTGTATGTGTATGTGTATGTGTATGTGTATGTGTATGTGTATGTGTATGTGTATGTGTATGTGTATGTGTATGTGTATGTGTATGTGTATGTGTATGTGTATGTGTATGTGTATGTGTATGTGTATGTGTATGTGTATGTGTATGTGTATGTGTATGTGTATGTGTATGTGTATGTGTATGTGTATGTGTATGTGTATGTGTATGTGTATGTGTATGTGTATGTGTATGTGTATGTGTATGTGTATGTGTATGTGTATGTGTATGTGTATGTGTATGTGTATGTGTATGTGTATGTGTATGTGTATGTGTATGTGTATGTGTATGTGTATGTGTATGTGTATGTGTATGTGTATGTGTATGTGTATGTGTATGTGTATGTGTATGTGTATGTGTATGTGTATGTGTATGTGTATGTGTATGTGTATGTGTATGTGTATGTGTATGTGTATGTGTATGTGTATGTGTATGTGTATGTGTATGTGTATGTGTATGTGTATGTGTATGTGTATGTGTATGTGTATGTGTATGTGTATGTGTATGTGTATGTGTATGTGTATGTGTATGTGTATGTGTATGTGTATGTGTATGTGTATGTGTATGTGTATGTGTATGTGTATGTGTATGTGTATGTGTATGTGTATGTGTATGTGTATGTGTATGTGTATGTGTATGTGTATGTGTATGTGTATGTGTATGTGTATGTGTATGTGTATGTGTATGTGTATGTGTATGTGTATGTGTATGTGTATGTGTATGTGTATGTGTATGTGTATGTGTATGTGTATGTGTATGTGTATGTGTATGTGTATGTGTATGTGTATGTGTATGTGTATGTGTATGTGTATGTGTATGTGTATGTGTATGTGTATGTGTATGTGTATGTGTATGTGTATGTGTATGTGTATGTGTATGTGTATGTGTATGTGTATGTGTATGTGTATGTGTATGTGTATGTGTATGTGTATGTGTATGTGTATGTGTATGTGTATGTGTATGTGTATGTGTATGTGTATGTGTATGTGTATGTGTATGTGTATGTGTATGTGTATGTGTATGTGTATGTGTATGTGTATGTGTATGTGTATGTGTATGTGTATGTGTATGTGTATGTGTATGTGTATGTGTATGTGTATGTGTATGTGTATGTGTATGTGTATGTGTATGTGTATGTGTATGTGTATGTGTATGTGTATGTGTATGTGTATGTGTATGTGTATGTGTATGTGTATGTGTATGTGTATGTGTATGTGTATGTGTATGTGTATGTGTATGTGTATGTGTATGTGTATGTGTATGTGTATGTGTATGTGTATGTGTATGTGTATGTGTATGTGTATGTGTATGTGTATGTGTATGTGTATGTGTATGTGTATGTGTATGTGTATGTGTATGTGTATGTGTATGTGTATGTGTATGTGTATGTGTATGTGTATGTGTATGTGTATGTGTATGTGTATGTGTATGTGTATGTGTATGTGTATGTGTATGTGTATGTGTATGTGTATGTGTATGTGTATGTGTATGTGTATGTGTATGTGTATGTGTATGTGTATGTGTATGTGTATGTGTATGTGTATGTGTATGTGTATGTGTATGTGTATGTGTATGTGTATGTGTATGTGTATGTGTATGTGTATGTGTATGTGTATGTGTATGTGTATGTGTATGTGTATGTGTATGTGTATGTGTATGTGTATGTGTATGTGTATGTGTATGTGTATGTGTATGTGTATGTGTATGTGTATGTGTATGTGTATGTGTATGTGTATGTGTATGTGTATGTGTATGTGTATGTGTATGTGTATGTGTATGTGTATGTGTATGTGTATGTGTATGTGTATGTGTATGTGTATGTGTATGTGTATGTGTATGTGTATGTGTATGTGTATGTGTATGTGTATGTGTATGTGTATGTGTATGTGTATGTGTATGTGTATGTGTATGTGTATGTGTATGTGTATGTGTATGTGTATGTGTATGTGTATGTGTATGTGTATGTGTATGTGTATGTGTATGTGTATGTGTATGTGTATGTGTATGTGTATGTGTATGTGTATGTGTATGTGTATGTGTATGTGTATGTGTATGTGTATGTGTATGTGTATGTGTATGTGTATGTGTATGTGTATGTGTATGTGTATGTGTATGTGTATGTGTATGTGTATGTGTATGTGTATGTGTATGTGTATGTGTATGTGTATGTGTATGTGTATGTGTATGTGTATGTGTATGTGTATGTGTATGTGTATGTGTATGTGTATGTGTATGTGTATGTGTATGTGTATGTGTATGTGTATGTGTATGTGTATGTGTATGTGTATGTGTATGTGTATGTGTATGTGTATGTGTATGTGTATGTGTATGTGTATGTGTATGTGTATGTGTATGTGTATGTGTATGTGTATGTGTATGTGTATGTGTATGTGTATGTGTATGTGTATGTGTATGTGTATGTGTATGTGTATGTGTATGTGTATGTGTATGTGTATGTGTATGTGTATGTGTATGTGTATGTGTATGTGTATGTGTATGTGTATGTGTATGTGTATGTGTATGTGTATGTGTATGTGTATGTGTATGTGTATGTGTATGTGTATGTGTATGTGTATGTGTATGTGTATGTGTATGTGTATGTGTATGTGTATGTGTATGTGTATGTGTATGTGTATGTGTATGTGTATGTGTATGTGTATGTGTATGTGTATGTGTATGATGTGTATGTGTATGTGTATGTGTATGTGTATGTGTATGTGTATGTGTATGTGTATGTGTATGTGTATGTGTATGTGTATGTGTATGTGTATGTGTATGTGTATGTGTATGTGTATGTGTATGTGTATGTGTATGTGTATGTGTATGTGTATGTGTATGTGTATGTGTATGTGTATGTGTATGTGTATGTGTATGTGTATGTGTATGTGTATGTGTATGTGTATGTGTATGTGTATGTGTATGTGTATGTGTATGTGTATGTGTATGTGTATGTGTATGTGTATGTGTATGTGTATGTGTATGTGTATGTGTATGTGTATGTGTATGTGTATGTGTATGTGTATGTGTATGTGTATGTGTATGTGTATGTGTATGTGTATGTGTATGTGTATGTGTATGTGTATGTGTATGTGTATGTGTATGTGTATGTGTATGTGTATGTGTATGTGTATGTGTATGTGTATGTGTATGTGTATGTGTATGTGTATGTGTATGTGTATGTGTATGTGTATGTGTATGTGTATGTGTATGTGTATGTGTATGTGTATGTGTATGTGTATGTGTATGTGTATGTGTATGTGTATGTGTATGTGTATGTGTATGTGTATGTGTATGTGTATGTGTATGTGTATGTGTATGTGTATGTGTATGTGTATGTGTATGTGTATGTGTATGTGTATGTGTATGTGTATGTGTATGTGTATGTGTATGTGTATGTGTATGTGTATGTGTATGTGTATGTGTATGTGTATGTGTATGTGTATGTGTATGTGTATGTGTATGTGTATGTGTATGTGTATGTGTATGTGTATGTGTATGTGTATGTGTATGTGTATGTGTATGTGTATGTGTATGTGTATGTGTATGTGTATGTGTATGTGTATGTGTATGTGTATGTGTATGTGTATGTGTATGTGTATGTGTATGTGTATGTGTATGTGTATGTGTATGTGTATGTGTATGTGTATGTGTATGTGTATGTGTATGTGTATGTGTATGTGTATGTGTATGTGTATGTGTATGTGTATGTGTATGTGTATGTGTATGTGTATGTGTATGTGTATGTGTATGTGTATGTGTATGTGTATGTGTATGTGTATGTGTATGTGTATGTGTATGTGTATGTGTATGTGTATGTGTATGTGTATGTGTATGTGTATGTGTATGTGTATGTGTATGTGTATGTGTATGTGTATGTGTATGTGTATGTGTATGTGTATGTGTATGTGTATGTGTATGTGTATGTGTATGTGTATGTGTATGTGTATGTGTATGTGTATGTGTATGTGTATGTGTATGTGTATGTGTATGTGTATGTGTATGTGTATGTGTATGTGTATGTGTATGTGTATGTGTATGTGTATGTGTATGTGTATGTGTATGTGTATGTGTATGTGTATGTGTATGTGTATGTGTATGTGTATGTGTATGTGTATGTGTATGTGTATGTGTATGTGTATGTGTATGTGTATGTGTATGTGTATGTGTATGTGTATGTGTATGTGTATGTGTATGTGTATGTGTATGTGTATGTGTATGTGTATGTGTATGTGTATGTGTATGTGTATGTGTATGTGTATGTGTATGTGTATGTGTATGTGTATGTGTATGTGTATGTGTATGTGTATGTGTATGTGTATGTGTATGTGTATGTGTATGTGTATGTGTATGTGTATGTGTATGTGTATGTGTATGTGTATGTGTATGTGTATGTGTATGTGTATGTGTATGTGTATGTGTATGTGTATGTGTATGTGTATGTGTATGTGTATGTGTATGTGTATGTGTATGTGTATGTGTATGTGTATGTGTATGTGTATGTGTATGTGTATGTGTATGTGTATGTGTATGTGTATGTGTATGTGTATGTGTATGTGTATGTGTATGTGTATGTGTATGTGTATGTGTATGTGTATGTGTATGTGTATGTGTATGTGTATGTGTATGTGTATGTGTATGTGTATGTGTATGTGTATGTGTATGTGTATGTGTATGTGTATGTGTATGTGTATGTGTATGTGTATGTGTATGTGTATGTGTATGTGTATGTGTATGTGTATGTGTATGTGTATGTGTATGTGTATGTGTATGTGTATGTGTATGTGTATGTGTATGTGTATGTGTATGTGTATGTGTATGTGTATGTGTATGTGTATGTGTATGTGTATGTGTATGTGTATGTGTATGTGTATGTGTATGTGTAT
>OX384042.1:17499029-17551529 GCA_947534325.1 Agonum fuliginosum
TTAAGAGTACGTTTGCCGGTCAGCGCCAATTGATTTGTACCGGTCTTACGTAGAACTACTTCCAAAAAGATACAAATATTCCTAATAGATGGCCTAACACTCGAACACTGCATCATAGCACTGCTTGACAAGGGAGCAGGGGAGGTGATTCATAGTAAACATACCGCTTTTGCTTATCTCACTATCTGATCTCCGATCTGCTCAACTCGTTGGACTGTGTGAAGAAATTTTGCCGAAATGAAGAGACTACTAACTTTTACACTTTTAGTCCGCATCGTATTATTTGTTCTTAGCTTTATTCAAAAATTTAGAATAAGAACTTTGTATTTATCTTTAACCGTTCACGTAATTTTTAAGTTGAATTTCAACAAAATAATGATTATAAACAAATAACATTTTAATGTAAATGTATATAAATAATTTTTCTTCGTATACAGGTATTTCCTAAATTTGTCTCAATCGATTATGTAATTTGTTGTTAGAATTTTTTAAAAATGATAAATACAAAAATATTGTAGCGGCTAAAAAGTACTTTATTTTCAATCTTTTCAGTAAGAAATATATAGTGAAATGTATTTTCAATCAGAATTTTCGCTATTTTACTTCAGTAGCAGATCAGAATTTTTTGCATAGTATTGAACTCGTTTTTGATTTGAAGTACTTTTTAGACGCTGCAATGTTTGTGGTTACCATTTCTTATTATTTCTAATAACAAATGAGATAATCGAGTGAGATAAATATTAAAATTTTTGTGTTATACTTTTATTATAAAGAAACGACATGATGATAAAGAGTAAACTTGAGTGCCATGCAATTTTATGCAATGCAATGGTGGCTTCAACATGATACTTTGTACCTGTTAGGTTTAATTGCATTTTTAATACTATAAGAGGCTTACAGTAATTACAGTTAGTTTAGTTTTGAATTTGAGCCATTATAATCATAGTACCGACTAATTTGGTGTGCATAAATTTATGCAAAATATACAAGGGTAATACCCCAAGAGGTGATATTTTCTAAGAATTTATTTAGTCGGTACACGGCAACTTATTTCTAACAGTTTCACGACACGTATAGTTGGAGATCCAAAGGCCCGAATCGTGCATTGTCAGGCACACTTCATCCCATGTGTAGATTCTATTTTTAGTTTCTATTTTTTTCAATTGTTTAAACGTATAAATATAATTAATACTTTTATCTACGACTGTTGTTAAAAGTGGACCTTTTAACGGTTGCTTAGCAAGTTAAAAGTGTCAATTTATGGCACAGTGTTATTTTATTTATACTTTTAACACGTTGCTAACGATTTGTATCAATAAATCAACAAATATAATATTACCTACCGAAATATCATTCTTCAATTTTTAGTTTACACTAAGAAGGTCGTAGTTAAAATATTGTATAATATAATATGCTAAAAGTGATTTTATGTCATTCGTGGGGTTGCTTCACTCGGCTTCGCCTCGTTTCGCAAACTTTCCCACTCACTCATAAAATATCACTTTTAACACTTATATCATAAATTACTATTATGAGATCATTATGATATGAATAGATCCATGAATATAGCACAAAAAGAATTTCGGTGCTATGTTGTATAAAACGTAAGTTATAAGTAGGTACACGGAAAAAATATATTAAACGTAAAAATCTTTTTTTTTTGAAAATCATTTATTGCAGTTATGAGCGAAAAAATTTGAAATAATTATTAGCACCATTAGTTAGGGCGGAAAATTTCCTACGAGATTATAAGGATTTAAAAATCTAAAGGGATCTCTAACTAATATCTGTGACTGTGATGTTTTCTGGAGTGAAATTGTAATAAGATGCCGCGGGCGACAATAATTTTCTAAAAAAATTATCATCTCGAGTGGTATTTAAGAAGAAAATTTGACACCTGATGAAATAAATATTATAAAGACATCCACTTGCTTACCAATGAAAAGTTCATACTCAAAAATTTTGACCTAGTACTAAAACCTCCCCTTATGGAATATGAGGCGGGAGGTAAAAGTTTGTTGAAAGTATGAAAACAAATTCAGAAACATTGAAATAAGCGATATTCGGTGTATTGTTTAGAAACAAAAATGGACCAATACAAATGACATCCTGCATAGATAATAATTAGCCAATAGGGAGCGGGTGGAGCGTGGAGATTAACCCTTCCATAATTAGCAATGTGTACCGTTAATTTTAAGAAGTGTTATATTTTATTAGAAATTCAAATTTCTATCTGTTTTGTGCTTCCTAACAGTGCAGACGTGAATATTGAGTGTGGTTTTTATTGAAGAATATTTTCAATTTTATTTTACTTGTGTTTGTGTAATATTTGAACAATTACATTATGGGTAGAAAATGTGAAATTCGCGCGTCTCGAAGTCGTAAACGCAATAAGGCTTCCAAACGTCAGAAACAACGCTTTTCTTTATCTGAATTCAGGTATGTTTATCAGTAATATTTCATAAGGTATGATTTTAAATATTTAAAATATTAACTCATTCTTTTTATAAAACTAATAGTGCGACCATGAAATTGAATTCTGTCTCTACAACACTACCGGATATGAAAGATTCCATTGAGGAACACAACTTCGCAACACCGTCTACTTCCGCTGTTGGTTTTAATAATAATTCTATTGAATCTGCATCCGTGTCCTTCATGTCACAAGATGAATATAATAAGTATGTATAATATTTTTATGTACGACATTTAAAATACTGTGTATAACAAATATGTATAAAATTACTAATTAAATATAATTTATTCTAGCACAATGGACCAGGACCATGTTTTGCAGGTGGAAAGAGTTCCTAAATTAACAGCACCGATAAAAATTGAAGGTAACAGAATCGTAGATTTGCAGTATGTGATCAGCGAAGTACTGTCAATACAGTATCAGCATACCAAGGTATGCTCAGTAGGAAAACTGAGTATTCTTAGTGAAACTAACAAGGGTTCTGGTCTTGTTAGCAAAGTTAAATTGCAGTGTGAATTTTGTTTAAAAATATTTTATCTTTCTACGGAGAAAAAAAAAGAAAATTCACACATTAACATGGGTGCAGTTTGGGGAACACTTGCGGCCGGAAGTACCTTTGGGCATATGAACCAAATACTGACTGCCATGAACATACCAGAAATGCAATACAGCTTTTTTAAAAAAGTGGAATCATCATTAGGTGAAGTAAGGAGAGAATCGTTAAATATTCAAATATGTAACATGAGCTAATAATATTTATTTTAAAATTACAGATGTGCCTAAAAAAGAATTCCCAAGGAATAATACAACTGAAGAAAAATCATAATTATTACTATCAGGTAAATTTTACCTTATTTATAATATATATACAAATAATTATGATATGTATTATGATTTGCAGATTCAGGGACAACTGAACATATGCAAGAAGGATGTTTGCTATTTTGTAGTATTCACTAGTCCCGACAAGCCATTATTTATTGAAGAAATTCATCGTGATGAGGCATTATGGAATAATATCATGCTTCCAAAATTACGCAGATTCTATTTGGAATGTGTATTACCCGAAATTGTCAGAGGAAATAGGTTCAAAAAAAGAAAATGCGTAGATCCAGAGTATATAATTAAAGCTCAAGAAGCAAAAAAGGTAAGGTAAGTAAGTCATAAATAATCCTTAATTACCGTAGGGGGGAATTAATTTACCAGGTTTATCCTCAGCTAATTATGTTATGAACGCACTCTTAAGAGTGCTGTATGGCGGAAAGTATACGCAATAATGACATTTTTTTGTCATCATTTTCTCATTTCTTTGAAACAATATACCCCATAATATACATATATTATAAAGCATATTTTTTTGTTTACTCGATGAATATATTTTGATTCATTATATGTTGTTGTTGAAGAAATTATAATTTTTATTTTGCCAACTGGATAAAAAAACAAGTTGAATTTTATCTCATCGAGTAAAGTAGGTATGTACAATGTGTCACAAATGTAAAATTTCATCTGGACTGATACACTAGTTTTTGAGAAAATGATGACAAAAAATAAAGTAAAATATTTGTCTTGAGTAGCAAAATTTGTCGACAAATAGTTCTCCCTTTCTTACACAGATGTCCACCACAGCGGATCGGTAATACAGCACGGGCGGGCATGGACCGTGGCAAATTTGAAATGAATCAGAATATAACCACAGCTGTTATTTATTATTATTTTACAATTTTTACTTTAAAAACGTTGTTTATTTATATAACAGAATATGTATAATACAAAATTCTGAAACTAATACAGAACAATATTAAAATATTTAGCGCTTTCATATATATAAGCAAATTTTTTAACTTCATCCGTATTAATTTTTGATACCGTATAATTTTCAATCTGATAGCTATCCTTTTTGATAGTAGACTTCAAATAAGATTTAATCAATTTAAATTTGCTGAAGTAAGTGTCACTCGATATTTTTATTCAAAACTACTGCACATATCGATGGTAAAATATTATTTATTTTACTTTTATTTCAAAAAAAATCCAAGAAAACATAAACATACCTGAATTCAGATAAAGAAAAGCGTTGTTTCTGACATTTGGAAGCCTTATTGCGTTTACGACTTCGAGACGCGCGAATTTCACTTTTTTACCCATAATGTAATTGTTCAAATATTGCACAAACACAAATAAAATAAAATTGAAAATATTCTTTAATAAAAACCACACTCAATAATATTCACGTCTGCACTGTTAGGAGGCACAAAACAGATAGAATTTTGAATTTCTAATAAAATATAACACTGCTTAAAATTAACGGTACCTACACATTGCTAGTTACGGAAGGGTTAATCTCCACCCGCTCCCTATTGGCTAATTATCTATGCAGGATGTCATTTGTATTGGTCCATTTTTATTTCTGTTTTCCTCCCGCTTGCAAGAAAGGTGATTTCGAGACTTTATAAATTAAAAAGTGAAGAAAAATTCAAAAACTAACAAAAAATTCAAACAAAAATTATAAATAAAAATCTTTTTTTTTCTGAACAATGAACTGCATGTTCGGGCAGTTCGTAATTGTAATATTCATAGGGCTGGTGGTCTGAATGTTGCCTACCTGATATACAACCCTCGTGACGTAAAATATTGTGTGTCCCACGGGAGGGAAGGATATTCCTCCCTTGGCCGGCGCCCTCGCTCGGACTCGCCTTTGGCTCGCCTTCGACTCGGGTCGCCGCTTCGCCCGCGGGAGTAATAGCACGCTTCCCTCCCTAGGTGCACAAAATACTATTGTACTAGCGTGCTATTACTCCCGCGGGCGAAGCCGCGGTCCGAGCGAGGGCGCCGGCTTCGCTCAAGGGTGTAATAGCTATTACTCCCGCGGGCGAAGCGGCGACCCGAGCCGAAGGCGAGTCCGAGCGAGGGCGCCGTCTTCGCCCAAGGGAGTAATTGCTATTACTCCCGCGGGCCAAGCGGCGGACTGAGCGAGGGCGCTGGCTTCGCCCAAGGGAGGAATAGCCTTCCCTCCCGTGGGACACACAATATTTTACGTCACGAGGGCCTCGAAATCACCTTTCTTGCAATGTTTTCCTCCCGCCAGTACCGGGAAGAAAACAGTGTTTTCCTCCCGCTCGGGAGGAAAACAAGTACGGTCCTCCCGAGCCGGAGGGAAAACTCGCTTCCCTCCCTCCATTAGCAAGAGGAAAACACTGCTTTCCTCCCTCGAGTGACGTAAAATACTATTGTGCTATATTCATGTACCTATCTATTCCTATCATGATGATGTTATAATAGTTATTTATGATATAAGTGTTAAAAGTGATATTTTATGAGTGAGTGGGGAAGTTTTCGATACTGTTGCCGTGTATACGACTAAATAATTTCTTAGAAAATATCACCTCTCGGGGTATTACCCTTGTATATTTTGCATATAATTTCTGCTTACCAAATTAGTCGGTACTATGATATAATTGATAAAATTCAAAACTAAACTAACTGTAATTACTGTAAGCCTCTATAGTATTAAAGATGCAATTAACCCTAACAGGTAAACAGGTACAAAGTATAATGTTGAAGTCACCATTGCATTGCATAAAAGTGCATGGCACTCAACCACTCAAGTTTACTCTTTATCATCATGTCGTTTGTTTATAATAAAAGCATAACACAAAAATTTTAATATTTATCTCACTCGATTATCTCATTTGTTATTAGAAATAATAAGAAATGGTAACCACAAACATTGCAGCTTCCAAAAAGTACTTCAAATCAAAACCGAATTCAATGCTATGCAAAAATTCTGATCTGCTACTGTAGTAAAATTGCGAAAATTCTGATTGAAAATATATTTCACTATATATTCCTTATTCAAAAGATTAAAAATAAAGTACTTTTTAGCCGCTACAATATTATTTGAATTTATCATTTTTTTAAAATTCTAATAACAAATTACATAATCGATTGAGACTTTAGTAAACACCTGTATACGAAGAAAAATTATTTATATACATTTACATTAAAATGTTATTTGTTTATAATCATTATTTTGTTGTAATTCAACTTAAAAATTACGTGAACGGTTAAAATGTAAAAGTTTGCAGTATCCTCATTTCGGCAAAATTTCTTCACACAGTCCAACCAGTCTACAGAGATCAGGTAGTGAGATAAGCAAAATAGCGGTATGTTTACTATGAATCACCTCCCCTAGTCATGCAGTGCTATGATGCAGTGTTCGAGTGTTAGGCCATCTATTAGGAATATTTGTATCTTTTTGGAAGTAGTTCTACGTAAGACCGGTACAAATCAATTGGCGCTGACAGGCAAACGTACTCTTAAGCTTTAAGGGCACGGTAAAAAATGTGCTTGTGCTAACAACCGCAACATGCTCTCTGTGGGCGCCACCAGTATATATGTACCAGCCGCTAGAGATATCAAAATTTACTTCCATGTGGGCGCGGCCTAGGCCATTCGTGTTCGTGAGTCTTCGTGATACGACCGAGGGTGCTCATTCTGCTTTATTGGGATGCGACGGAGAAATTATATGATGATAGGTTTTGAGTTGTTTAAGTATTATATTTAATATAAACTGAAATGTCACCAGTTAGAAGACCAATGGCTAAAAGTCACCGAATATTTAAAAAAATATTCAAAGTAATAAACGTTAGCATTTGAAAACGGAAAGAAAAGAAAATTACATATTTTACCTAAAAAAAAATTTAATTGAACTTGACCTAATTTACTTATTAAGTACCCCTACCTAAATTATATTTTTAATGTAGGTACCTAAATCGTATTTTTCAGATTTTATTAGGTATTCTTTATTTGTTCATTTTCACAAATTTACCTACAATTTGTAATTTAGAAGTTGTCATATTTTAAGTTCAACAAAATTATTAAAAATTTACAACCGTAGAATACTTTTAGTACCAAATTTAAGATATTTAGTACATCTAAAACCAGAATTATTATAGCGTATTTATGTAGGTACCTATTTCTGCAAATTTTTCAACAACAAAATCTAATCACTACTAATAACATTGTTGTCAACAATCAAATTCTTGCGATCGGCGAAATATTTATTCTGGTTAGGCGTTAGGGAAGGAAGAAGAGCGGGACAGGGATGCGCTCACTCAATCGCTCAATAGTAATACATTTACATTGTTGATTGTCATAACTATCAAAACAATTACTTGCGTATTGTGCAGGGGAACATTATGCAACAAGCACCCATAATAACAAAAAATATACATTAAAAGACGACACTAGCTATTAGTATAACTAGAATTTTATGCGATTTATAATATCGAGGATATTGCTAAGCGACAAGGTAAAGCCGAATCTCTTTGAACATGCAAGGGGGCCTCGCATGTATTCGTGTATAATCAACGACAGCGATGTTAAAACAAATCAACAATTTTATGTGTTAATTAGTTGACAATTTGCATATTATGAAAGGTTTTGATGTTATTATGGTTGTATCTAACGTATTCGTAACTAAAAAATTACGAGTACCTAAGGTATTAAGTAACTAATGTATTATGTTGTTTATAATAATTATTATCAATACATTTAGCATAATAAAAGGTAATAACAGTTGATAATACGATTAAAATTATTAATTATTATAACAATGAGATAAGTACTGTGAAATACTTTTAAAATATACCTATAGCTTCATTTTTGAAATCGTATACACTATAGTATTTTTATTATATTATTATTTTATTATTATTATTATTATTATTTATATTATTTTTTATTTATTACGTACCAAAAATGAAACAGAGCAGTAAAAAAAACTAAATCGCTATTTTTATATCACTTGTATTTTTTAAAGTATACCATAGACCTGACTCATAATGCATAATGAACACATGAATAATCCTTACTTGATTTGAGTATATAGGTACATTTTGCATTATTCCATATTTCTTTGTTTTTGAGTAAACAGTAAACTGGTCAGATGAAAATGCGTAATTTCTGACAAGTTTTAAAAAAATATATAATACTTAGTCCAAATAGTTATTTGTCTCTTGTCTGTGAAATGACTGTTCAGTGCCCGAGTGAAATTGGCCGAGGCTAAAAAATTCTCGAGGACACTAAACACATTTCGCAGACTAGTGTTATAGAATAAATATGTTTTATCTACGACTACTATGAAAAGTTTAAATTTATGCTTTCAATTATTGTCTACATTTTGCACTGTTCCATATTTCTTAATTTTTTAGTAAATAGGTTATGTTGTATTGAATTATATTTGCTATAAATGCACTGATTACCTAATTTTTTTATTTGGATGTAATATTGTAATATTTAATGCTATCCAAATTTAAACAAATATTTTATTTTATTAATAATATTTATTTGTAGTTTCAATTCGATACTTTTTCTTTTTCAATGACAGACTGGCACTTGCAAACAATAGATGAGAGTTCTGAAGTCGCGACTGGCGACTCGGGAATCTTGTACTTTCGGAGATAAAAATGTTACAATGAAGTTAAATAAAAATTATTTTATGTTCTATTTCTATTATTTCTTTATTCATCGTTGCATTTATAAACATATTTTATTTCAATAAATAACCTATAATCGAGCATATAATACCTGATTAATTTGTTAGTTATGTTCAAATATGCAGCAGTGATGCAGTGTACAATTTTAAATTTCGTTTGCTAGCTATTTGTTATATACTTGAACAGGCGGAGTTACTTTTCTAGCGCGGTATACAGTTTAGATAACTGTGTGAGCGACACCGCTAGGTGCGGCAAAACGCTGAACTATATTTACATTACAGTCTTATGGAGAAACCAAAACTACTTAATTTTAAGACATACTAGATAAAGTTAATGAACGAACTTTAAATAATATGAATCTTCATGTTTTTCCTCAGGATCTAAAGGTAAAATTTGTACATAAAACGTTTTTAAATCAAGAGAAAAGTGACTTTGAAAATAACCATTTCGGATACTTTTTAGTTTTATTTAATTCTTTAATTATGAACATAAAATGTCGACAAAAAAATACTGTTAAGTCCATCTACACACTTTTATCTTTATTTTAGAATGTTTCGCACAATTATATCTTTAATAATTTTTGAGTAAATTAGGAAGTTTTAAAATACATACATTTTACCGTGCCCTTAATTAAAGTATAGCAGTTAAGTATCATTGAAATTTGAATCAATGGATCAAAACAAAGGCCACAGAAGACATTTAACGGATGTTAACGCATGTCTGAAACAATAACTACAGTATAACCAGAGCACCGATGAACGTGATCTGTACCACAGTGATATAAGCCCGGCTCAGTATGGCGTGGCGTTCATGGAAGCAAGGGAAGCAGTGCTTTTATATTTTTTAAATGTTTCAATATTAAAATAAATATTAATTTATACACGATATTTTCTTTTAAAACAGTATTGTTTTCTAAATTTATATAAATTCGTATTTAAGCAACACACATTACACATAAGTTATTCCGGTGTAAAATATCATAAACTGCAACGCTCGGGCATGTCCATTGTCCTTCGGTCAGTAGGTAGTGCTAGAGTACCTAAATAAACTATGAGTACGGACAAGGAGTCCAAAATGTTTTAGCTTTTGTTTTCAGTTGTAACTGTATTTCTGATGTATAAAACATACAGCTCTTTCAAGATGACATGACAACAAAGTAAAAATAAACTTTGTTTTTTCACGTGTATTTGGCTGTGTGCGCTAGGCTATGCGAGGCTGTGCGCTGTGTATGTGTGTGCCTTGCGCGAAGACAGTCGATATTTCCATAGCCCCTCTCAACGCCTCTCCTCCGCATGAACATACGAGAATACACACTTACTTGGTTTGAAACTTCAGTTTGACAGAAAGTTTTGTTGGAAACATGAATATAAGCAAAATTTTTAAAATTTTATTTCATTTTTCATAAAATGAACAGGATAATTCTTTCTTAAACTAAACAGTTAATTTGATAATAAACTGGTTTGTAAAAAAAATAACAGCATGAAAATTATGATACAAATACTTTAGAATACCTGATTTTTTATGAAAGATGGCTTTCAGAATATTTAGAATAATATTTTTATTTCCATTTTCGAATGTGCAGCAAGCAGAAACAAATTTATCCTCAGAATTTAGAGAGAGATAGAAATATTAACGCGCCTTTACCTATCTCCTATCCTGAGGATGGCTAAGTGGTTTGGCTAACTTTTCTTTACCACGTTAGTGTGTGACGTCATCAATTTCGTCGCGAAAATGACAAACCATAGTTAACCACATATAACTACAATTAACAACTTTCGCGAAACATCGCCTATCTATTCTATTAAATGAGCAAGGAATTGTATGTTTTTACGGTCATGCTATCTCGAAAACGGCTCTAACGATTTTCTCGAGAGTTGGTATATGAGAGGTTTTCAACCTCAGGAATCTAACGGACCAATTCAAATTTTCCAGAAAACTCGTTTTCAGCGAGTTTTTCGTTGTTCAAAAATACACAAGGCGACGCCTACTCGAATATTTTACTGTATACACTTCTGAGCGTATGTAATTGCCGCGCTGTGACTCTACCTATGACCATACCTATTAAATAAAATTTTTAATTCCCACATAAATTCTTACCTGATGTGAGGTGGTCAAAAACTCTACCTATGGCCATACCTATTAAATACAATTTTTGATTCCCATATAAATTCTTACCTGATCTTAGGTGGTCAAAATCGGTACCTGTGGCCATACCTATTAAATTAAATTTTTGATCCCCACATAAATTCTTACCTGATGTGAGGTGGTCAAGAATGGTACCTATGGCCATACATATTAAATAAAAAAATTATTAACATATAAATTCTTACCTGATGTGAGGTGGTCAAGAATAGTACCTATGGTCATACCTATTAAATAAAATTTTTGATTCCCACATAAATTCTTACCTGATGTGAGGTGGTCAAAACCGGTACCTATGGCCATACCTTTTAAATAAAATTTTTAATTCCCATATAAATTCTTACCTGTTGTTAGGTGGTCAAAATCGGTACCTGTGGCCATACCTATTAAATAAAATTTTTGATTCCCACATAAATTCTTACCTGATGTGATCTGGTCAAGAATGGTACCTATGACCATACCTATTAAATAAAATTTTTGATTCCCATATAAATTCTTACCTGATGTGAGGTGGTCAAGAATGGTACCTATGGCCATACATATTAAATAAAAAAAATTATTATCATATAAATTCTTACTTGATGTGAGGTGGTCTAGAATGGTACCTATGGTCATACCTATTAAATAAAAATTTTTATTCCCACATAAATTCTTACCTGATGTCAGGTGGTCAAAAACGGTACCTATGGCCAAACCTATTAAATAAAATTTTTGATTCCCATATAAATTCTTACCTGATGTTAGGTGGTCAAAATCGGTACCTGTGGCCATACCTATTAAATAAAATTTTTGATTCCCACATAAATTCTTACCTGATGTGAGGTGGTCAAGAATGGTACCTATGGCCATACTTATTTAATAAAATTTTTGATTCCCATATAAATTCTTACCTGATGTGATGTGGTCAAGAATGGTACCTATGGCCATACCTATTAAATAAAATTTTTGATTACCATATAAATTCTTACCTGATGTGAGGTGGTCAAGAATGGTACCTATGGCCATACCTATTATATAAAATTTTTGATTCCCATATAAATTTGTACCTGATGTGAGGTGGTCAAGAATAGTACCTATGGCCATACATATTAAATAAAAAAAATTATTATCATATAAATTCTTACCTGATGTGAGGTGGTCAAGAATAGTACCTATAGTCATACCTATTCCACATAAATTCTTACCTGATGTGAAGTGGTCAAGAATGGTACCTATGGCCATACCTAATGCAGAATAATACCGTACCAGATGTTTACCAAGATGAAGATTTTTTCCTTGAATATTTGGAAGCCTTTTACATTAGAAAATCTTCAAATTAGTTTTTAATACTTAAAATAATTTACTTCTGTTTGTTATGTTTTACTGCTGGTTTTTCAAAAATTTATTAATCATTTGTTATTTTAAAATTTATTATTTTGTATAATTTATTAAATAATATTTATTGTGTTAAAAATGTTTTAATTTTATTTCAACTAAGTAACCATTCCAACATCCTTTTAAATAGGTAGATCAAAAAATAAATTCACAAAAAAAATCACAAAAATGATGTTTAAAGAAAATTTTATAATTTATTTTCATCGGGGATAGATAAAAGTTAAGATGACCGGAAAAATATATACATGCAATTTTTAGTAATATAGCATAAGATAAGATATAAAACAAAGCAAGAGTTTGGCTAATGAGACCAGATCGTAGATCGGCATCCCGATATTTATTTATGATTCGCGCAAAAATAACATTATTTAAATACTTTTTTGCATTATTGTGCAACAATATTTTTAAATAAATATGTAGTCGATTTATAATAAAAAATAAATTAGATAAATAAAATTATAATAAAAATAAAAAATTTAAAATTACGATATTACGCGGTGAGGCACTGCCTCACCTGCCTCATCTGACGCCCCGCCACTGACGCATTCTCGGGTGCTCTCTCGTGCTCTGTTTCGGTCACTCTCAATCATTCTTACACTCTCTTGCTGTCTCGCTTCATTTTTTAAATTTATTTTTGTTTATTTGAAGAAATATATTTTTTTCAAATAAAAAGAGCAAGAGGGCGCGAGAATGAGTGCGAGTGACCGAAACAGAACATACGAGTGAGCACTCGGGGATGTGGAATTGCATATATTTTTTATATGCCTCCGGTCGGCATCGCTAGTTTTCCATATCTCAAAATCCGCCAGAAACTCTTTGTTGCCAGCCTAGGCCGGCAAACAACCGGAAGTTATAGGTTGGCATCTTGACATTACTACAGTTGTCAAGCCGATGTCAATTTTATGCGTTGAATATTTTTTATACAAGAATTAACAAGATTTTGACAAATTTTAGACGTAAATCGTTAATAGAAACTGAAATAAATATATTTTAAGCTCAAATGCAAGTATTCAGTTTTGTATAATTATTTTATATTTTTGTAATGAAATCGGCACGTAAGATATTGTGTATTACACGTCCAGAAACTGTTATGCAAGTGCTCGTAATTTGCAAGCCTCGCCTGTGGCTCGGCGTGTCAAAAATACTCGCTCTTGCAAAAGGTCAGTTTCTGGCCTTGTGATACAAATAACTATTTAATTCACAAGAAATCATGCAAATGTCGTTTGTTTAAAAGAACATAACTTTGTTGCAAATTATCGGATTTTCGTGTGCTTAGGCGTTCTAATAATTGTCCAATTTTTTTTGGGCAGTAAACCTATTTGTCAATTTATAACTACTTATGCCCATAGAAATCCTCGAATGTGATGTTTTTTTCGCACAAAAAACATATCACGAGATTTGAGTGGCGGAAGGAAATGGGGCGGAAGTGCAGACGACTTGAAGTGATGCATTTCAAAGCTTCAAGTCGCCCAAAATATCAAATTTCAACTTTAATTTAAATAAAATTATTATGTAGTATGTCTAGGTACTCCTTATAATTCAGCAAATATAGTGAGATAAAAATAGCATTTTTTTCATAGATGCGATTAAAACACTTTGATGAGGACGATGATGGAACAAGGTTAACAATAAATGAACAAGTTAAAAAGGTCAAAAATTGTATAGAACATCATCAACATCTATTACTGTGAGCAAATTACTGTTATAATTATATAGGTTCAAATGAGCAAATAATATTTTTTATTCAATTTTGACGTTTTAAACTGCTATTATTAACTCCATAGCAACAACTTTAAATAAATGTTTATTCACAAGTGAATTAAATTTTTTTTAAATCACTCAACACATTTTTAAATCACTGACGTTTTAAACTGATATTATTACGTCAAAAATTCATAAAAACAATGACAACTTGCCACTAACGACTAATTTGATTAGTTTTTTTTGTTATGTCAAAATAAATTTATAATTCATATTTTTGAAATAATTTCGTCAAAATTGAATAAAATATTGTATAAACCACGTGGGATACGAATTTTTATTCACTCGAAGAAATTATCCCACTCGCCCTTCGGGCTCGAGGGCTAAACTTTCTTCTCTTGAATAAACATTCATGTATCTCACTTGGTATCCTATGCCTAAAAACATTAATTTCGAAATTAATTAAATTAATGTTTTTAGGCATAGGACACTCTTTATAACATAAGAAGATGCAAAAATACACACCACAGAATAATAAAATATAGGGTGTTCCATTTGAAAATGACGAGTTATAGCCATTTGAAATTGAGTAAATTTGATTCTCTGTACTGAACAGCCTGTATAATAACATTTAAAAAAAGTTATGTCAGAACAAAGAGTATAGTTACAGTTGTACAGAAAAAAAATTCATAATTTTTACTATTAAAATAACTTCAGTACGCCTTTATAAAACAATACGTGTATTCGGCTTTTTTTAGAGAAAAAATTGAATAACTTGGCAACGCCGCGGAAAACTAAAATGAAATTTATATGTTCGTATAGGTAAGTAAAATACAATTCAAAATATATAAAAATATATAGGGTGTTTCATTTAAAAAACGACAAACAATTATTGACAAGTCGTTATGCAACACCCTGTATATGTGAAAATAATTTTAAGTTATGCTCCTTGAGTAGACGAAAAATTCTGTTAAAAAATTTATGCTGTATTTTTAACGACAAGGGAGATATGGACGACGGGCATTTCGATGACTCATCCTGTATATATACAGGTTGGTGGAGGTGAAATGCGAACATAGGGAAATATATGACAATGGAGTTATCATGCTAGGCATCTTGATATACGTGGAATAAGTACTGTCAATGTCAAAGTAGCTATGACAGCTTGAAATTGAAATTTTTATTTTCATTTAAATATTTTCTTTGCATAATAATGTATGTGCACGAGCAGAACGAGAAAGTTTACATGCACTTTTAGATTTTATTATTATTTCTGTTATTGATTACTCTTTTTGCCACACAAATTCACATTACTTAAGTTCGATTGTCATGTATGTTCCCTAACATGGGCGTCCACAGAGGGGGCAAGGGGGGGGGGCACTTACCCCCCCCCCCTTGGATAATTTCATTTTTTTCAATTATTTCAATACCTACATTACTCATTACATGTTTCAGAATAATAAATCTAAAAATTTTAATTAGTGAGCTATATATTGTATTTTCCGGAGCAGGCCACGGCGTATAAAATTACCGTGTCGACACATGGGGCCACGGAGTATAATATCACCGTGTCGACACATGCTACACCACAGGGTCCACGGCGTATAATTTCACCGTGTCGACACATAGGTCCACGGCGTATAAAATCATGGCGTATAATTTCTATCCCCACCACAGGGTCCACGGCGTATAATTTCACCGTGTATAAAAGCAGTGAGGGCCACGGCGTATAAAATCACCGTGTCGACACATGGGGCCACCGCGTCGACAAACGGGTCCACGGCGTATAATAACATGTTCATCAGTCTTGTCACTTTTTCTGTGGTGGCCAATAGCAGAACTAAAATAGTATGAAATAAAATCTTACTTATAGTAAACTGTTTTACCCTATTGTTATCAAATTCACGTTTAAATTTACTGATGGTTAATGGTGACACGATGACATTTCGAAATATACATATAATCTTATTATAAATTTATTGGTTATTGTAAGTTTAATATTATGGCTTGTGCATTTCCCAAAAATATGTCATTTTAAAAGTGGCTGAATATAGGAAATTTTTTATCATGTAATTAAATTAGAAAAAAATTATTGTGAGTGGAACTATATTTATATTAGTAGTTAAAAGTGTAGGGTATGGCAGGAGGTCTTGTGCTGGCCATATCAGATTTTTTTTCTGTCAAAGAGCAGTTCTGAGTTCTGACAAACCTACCCTGTCAGAAAAGTGAGTGCGATAGATACAAAGTAACATGAGTTGAGTGAGACATCAAAAGTACGCTGTGTGACAATGGAAAGTATGGTAAATTTGAACGAGCGCTGTGATCACAATACACATACACAAGCATAAAACTGTGTTAGCGACCCCTTCACCCCCAATTAAACTGAATGTATTTTTGCTTTTGTAATTGTGAATTTTATATAAAATATGATATGATAATTAATAAAATTCGAGTGTTTTTGCCAATATCGGCAACAAATTGTCGATATTTCTGTCGTGGGATCCAGGATTTAGAATATAGTGAATCTGATCCAGGCGCAGATAATTACCTGTTTCTCCGCCCCGATAATCTAAGTTACATTCAAAAATGTATGTATATACCTAGACCTACTTATATGGAATTTTATTCCAATTTATTAGACTATATTATTTACTTTATTTATTTTTTTATAATAAAAACGAGTATTTAATCTTGAACTAAAAACATTTTCGCCTGTGGCGCAGTTTTTGCAATTTTTTCTAAAATTACCCCCATCTGTACTTGCGTGGCATTGCGTCTCAAGTTATCTGAACATATTTTGATATTTTAAATAATTGCGACTTACTGTTTAAGCAGAAAAATTTTAACAATTTAGTTTTAGCAAACTGTATAGGCTAAAATGCGGATTTTCAGTTTTACAATAAAATGTATACATTCGACGGGACGTCGGGACCCAGAGGTTTTAGAAACTATTCAAATAAATGTTAGCTTTCAAAAATTATTTAAACAAAAACTTACCGCTACCCTGACAGTCAAAAGTAGCGTCATTTTACGGGCTTTTCAAATGTGTATAAGTTTTCATTTTGTTAACAAAATTATCAAAATTATAGGAATTAGAAAAACACTCTAATTTTATAAATGCTCACATTGCAAATTTATCATATCGATATTAAAACACATAATTACAGAAACAAAAATATATTTAGTTTAATTGGGGATGAAAGGGGCGCTAACACGGTTTTATGCTTGTGTATTGTGATCACAGCGCTCGTTCAAATTTACCGCACTTTCTATTGTCACACAGCGTACTTTTGCTGTTATACGCACTCACTTTTCTGAAAGGATAGTTTTGTCAGAACTGCTCTTTATGACAGAAAAAAATCTGATATTTTCCTAAATAATTCCTAAATAGTATCATAACAGAAAAATATTTGAAATATACTAATTACAGATAATTTTTGTTACTATAGGTATTGTATACTGCATGTGCATAGAGGCATAACTGCACTTTTACTATAATTTATTACCAACTTTAATTAATTAATCTTTTGGAAAAGCGTGTGTATCTTCTAATTTAATTACATGATAAAAATTTCTATTAAATATGTAGCCACTTTTAAAACGACATATAAAAAAAAGTCGATCGAAGAGCCATTTTTGGGAAATGCACGAGCCATAATATTAAACTTACAATAACCAATAAATTTATAATAAGATTTTATGTATATTTCGAAAGGTCATCGTGTCACCATTAACCATCAGTAAATTTAAACGTGAATTTGATAACAATAGGGGAAAACAGTTTACTATAAGTAAGATTTTATTTCATACTATTTTAGTTCTGCTATTGGCCACCACAGAAAAAGTGACAAGACTGATGAACATGTTATTATACGGCGTGAACCCGTTTGTCGACGCGGTAGCCCCATGTGTCGACACGGTGATTTTATACGCCGTGGCCCTCACTGCTTTTATACACGGTGAAATTATACGCCGTGGACCCTGTGGTGGGGATAGAAATTATACGCCATGATTTTATACGCCGTGGACCCATGTGTCGACACGGTGATTTTATACGCCGTGGCCCTCACTGCTTTTATACACGGTGAAATTATACGCCGTGGACCCTGCGGTGGGGATAGAAATTATACGCCATGATTTTATACGCCGTGGACCCATGTGTCGACACGGTGATTTTATACGCCGTGGCCCTCACTGCTTTTATACACGGTGAAATTATACGCCGTGGACCCTGTGGTGGGGATAGAAATTATACGCCATGATTTTATACGCCGTGGACCCATGTGTCGACACGGTGAAATTATACGCCGTGGAGCCTGTGGTGTAGCATGTGTCGACACGGTGGTACTATACGCCGTGGCCCCATGTGTCGACACGGTGATTTTATACGCCGTGGCCCGCACTCGTATTTTCTTGTGCTCATAATTTGCTTTATGCATTATGAGTACTGAGTAGTAAGTAGTGATACAACTTATGTAGGACTATATAAATTACCACAATGGGGTACTTGCATGGTACTGAAAATTAGATCTTTAACACTATGAACATGAAATAAGGTACAAATTTTATTTTAAAAAAATTAAGTTTTTTTAGTAAATTGAGAAAAAAAAATTTCATTAATTATTGTTGGGCTTGTTAATAAATTTTTTGTAAAAATTAAAAATACGGGTCCCAAGTTTTTATCTCTTCTTCAAAAATATTAAATTTAAAAAATCATGCAAGTAGCCCATTTGCCCATTGTCTTAATCAAGATTAAGAGTATACGAGTAAGGCAATCAAAATCAAAGTAAATAGGTTTGTAATTTGTTAATATTGTAAACCGCATAACTTTATAGTTTAGTAGTAAATTAGTTACTGTTTTGTATTCTAAAATTATTTCATTTTACTAGACGAAATGGATATTAGAAATTATTTCAAAATACAAAAATTTCTGTTAATAAAATGTTTATTATGATTTTCTTTTAAAAAAAATTTTTGCCCCCCCTTGAAAAAATTCCTGCGGACGCCCATGTTCCCTAAGTTCGCATTTCACCTCCACCAACCTGTATATATATATATATATATATATATATATATATATATATATATATATATATATATATATATATATATATATATATATATATATATATATATATACAGGATGAGTCATCGAAATGCCCGTCGTCGATATTTCCCATGTCGTTAAAAATACAGCATAAATTTTTTAACAGAATTTTTCGTCTACTCAAGGAGCATAACTTAAAATTATTTTCACATATACAGGTTGTTGCATAACGACTTGGCAATAATTGTTCGTCGTGTTTTAAATGAAACACCCTATATATTTTGAATTGTATTTTACTTATCTATACGAATATATAAATTTCATTTTAGTTTTCCGTGGCGTTACCAAGTTATTCAATTTTTTCTCTAAAAAAAGCCGAATACACGTATTGTTTTATAAAGGCGTACTGAAGTTATTTTAATAGTAAAAATTATGAATTTTTTTTCTGAACAACTGTAACTATACTCTTTGTTCTGACATAACTTTTTTTTAATGTTATTATACAGGGTGTTCAGTAAAGAGAATCAAATTTACTCAATTTCAAATGGCTATAACTCGTCATTTTCAAATGGAACACCCTATATTTTATTATTCTGTTGTGTGTATTTTTGCATCTTCTTATGTTATAAAAGGTGTCCTATGCCTAAAAACATTAATTTCGAAATTAATTAAATTAATGTTTCTAGGCATAGGACATCCTTAATATTTCGGGCATTTCGATGACTCACCCTGTATATATATATATATATATATATATATATATATATATATATATATATATATATATATATATATATTGCACTTGCATTTTCTAGTACTTAATCTGCTGCGTGAAACTAAGAATAAATTTCTTTTATTGAACATATTTTTTGTTAATTTTTTTTTATATAATCAGGTGTTTTTATGTGAGCGTTATATGTGCTTATTTTAAACAATTCTCTCGACATGTAAGTTTATTTGTCAATTTTTTTATTATTATTTACATTAGCTATGATCCCAGAACAGAATTAATGTATAAAATTGTAAAATTTGTTACACAGCAATTATTTACATATATAAACTTCATGGGGGTGTAAACACCCTACCTGACTAATGGTGTTCTAAATTTTCACCTGACCAACGCCGGGATATGTCATTGTGTTTTGAATCAACAAATTCAACATCGAGTTAATGGTTCTACGACAAAATGTTCTCAGCAAAATATCCCCAACAAAATAATCCCAACATAAGGTTCCTGAACAATATTTCTCCAAACAATAAGTTCCCAACAAAATGTTCCTGACAAAATGTTCCCAACAAAATATCCCCAACAAAATATTCCCAACAAAACGTTCCTGAACAATATTTCTCCGAACAATATGTTCCCAACAAAATGTTCCCGACAAAATGTTCCCAACAAAATATCCCCAACAAAATATTCCCAACAAAAGGTTCCTGAACAATATTTCTCCGAACAATATGTTCCCAACAAAATGTGCCCGACAAAATGTTCCCAACAAAATGTTCCCAACAAAATATCCCCAACAAAATATTCCCAATAAAAGGGTTCTGAACAATACTTATTTCTCCGAACAAAATGTTCCCAACAAAATATTCAGTAGTTAATTTGGGTGAGTTAAATAAGCGCATTTGGCCTTTATCAGTTTTCGCTTATCACATTGGAAAAGCGCATAAATTGTAGTTGCATAAGCGCAGAAGTGCACATTTGAAAAGCACAATGGTTTTAGGGATTGTACGACAGTTTTTCTACAATATTTTTTGAATTTTTTACAACTAGAAAATATTCTTGTCTAACATTTTTTGAACTTAACCCCATCATACTCGAAGAGTATTTTTAACAAGATTTTTTGAATTTTTTAAAACTAGAAAATATCCTTGCCTAACATTTTTCTGAACTTAACCCCATCATACTCGAAGACGATCTGGACTAACTTGTTATGGTCAGAAATCTCATTTTCGAAAAATGCGCTCATTCAATGTTACGATCTGCGCTTATTCAATGTTTTGATCGGCGCTTATTCAATATAAATGACAAAAATGCGCTTTTACAACTCCGGTTAAGTTATACAACAAGAGTTTCGAAAATTACTGAATATTCAGTTGAGAGAGAGGATAAAATGTATTGCCAGAAAACACAATCCATTTTTCAACGAGAAACTTTTTAATAGAATACTCCACTTGTAAACTAAATAAGGAATATTAATAACAAAAATATAAAAATGTATTAGGCATCAATAACCGGCATTGGAATCCTATAAGATTATCGGTAACCAAGTTCTAACCCTTTTACTTTTTAATAGTTATTACCAAAATATAATCAATTAGAAAGTTTCGCCTAACAGAATGATTCAAGAAAGCTTATGACTACACCATATTAAAATAAGAATACTACAACACTAATGTATTTATCATTTTTAAACCATTTATTTCACTTTAAACTCAACTGACTATGCTAATTTCTCCGATAATAATAATAATAATTTCGATTGCTTTGTACAGGAATGATTTTCTTATATTTTTGACTTTTTAGTTTTAAAACATTTAGTTTTTAAAAATATATAAGTACATTTTTATTTAGGTCAAAAATAGAAATTAATGTATACAATATACTTAGGTAGGTACTGTGAGAATCCATTTTGTCAGGAATATTTTGTTGGGAACATTTTGTTCGGGGAAATATTGTTCGGGAACCTTTTGTTGGGGATAATTTGTTGGGAACATTTTGTTAGGAACATTTTGTCGGGAACATATTGTTCGGAGAAATATTGTTCAGGAACCTTTTGTTGGGAATATTTTGTTGCGGATATTTTGTTGGGAACATTTTGTCGGGAACATTTTGTTGGGAACATATTGTTCGGAGAAATATTGTTCAGCAACCTTTTGTTGAGAATATTTTGTTGGGGATATTTTGTTGGGAACATTTTGTCGGGAACATTTTGTTGGGAACTTATTGTGTGGAGAAATATTGTTCAGGAACCTTATGTTGGGATTATTTTGTTGGGAACATTTTGTCGCGACACCGAGTTAATGAAGCGCCATTATCTCATACAATTAATAGTGCGACTTTTTCAGAAAAGTAGAAAAAAAATAGCAAATTATTTCGAGCGTACTGCTTTTCTAGAACAAACTGTTCATTAGACATTCGTGTTTCTCTACTTACTATCTTTTATTATAATATCCTTAAATTGTGACTAAACCCGTGCGTCAGAAAATTTGAAAATAATTTTACACATAGAAGAGTATTCAGGAAATTGGATACTGCAAACCGAAAATCCATATTTTTATTCATAAAAAAATTACAGCCGTTTTCGTATCATGAAACATAAACTACTACTTGTTAAAAATTTATCGTTTTTTTCAAAATACATTTTAACGATTTTCTCGAAAACTGTACTACTGTCATAAAACATATGTATACCATTTTATATCAAATTTTGTGCTCTACAATTTGTTATTAACTGTTCTTTCGTAATATTAATCATTTACGAAATAAAAATTAAAAACATAGACGGCTGTCATTTTTTCAAAATGGCGGACGAAGCTCCAGTCCGATCGATTGAGACTTTTAGTATAATGTTGTTGATAAGGGTACTAGGAAGGTGTATACCAAAATTCAGCTTTCTATTAATATGATCTAATTTGACTGGACTATAGTAACTGCCTTTCTTTATAAATAAAACAGTTTTCCATATTTTTTTATTAATTAAATCAAGTTAGTACACTCTTTTAGGTTGTTTTAAAATTATTCAAATAATAATAGTTACAATATTTTTCTAATTTAATAAAACATAATATTTGAAACTTCAATTATTATTTAATGTGTATTTATTGAATGATTTATGTACGCAGTTCGAAGGTGATATGTTTATCGTTGTGCAAAACATATTATGCATGGTAGCAGCGATGTCCACCTTGTTCCTTCTTTGCTACACGGCTAACTTACTCACTACTGAGGTAAGTTATCAAATTTCTTCTTATTTTGTTAGTTTAGTGTGAAACCGACGAATGCCTTCTTAGAATGTTTATGTTCATATTTGTACTTATACTCTTGCTACAAAATTTTAAGTAAAAATGATATAATTTATTATTTTGTCAATTCATACTCAAGCTTTAAGTTGCTTACAAGAAGAATAATCAATTTTGTAAAATTTATAAAGTAATGTTGCGGTATCTATTATTATTATTTATGAATGTATGCAAAAAATCAGTACAAAATATCTTTCAAATTGTTTATCAGTACAAAGGTATGAAAATTAGTTCTGCAGTGACAAAATTGATAGGAATGGTTACTCTATTATAATACTATAAGGCGAGCTCATGTACCTGACGAAGGTCACGTGTTCTGTGGGCCCTCGCTGTGATTGGCCTGCGGAATGGGTGGTATTTAAAAGTTTTCTTAGGCGGCCTTTGAAATATGGATATTTAGTTCGTTGTTGAACATTGATTTGTACACAACAAACAATTCAAACACATTCACAATAATATATTACATTCTCAATAATCCATTTCATTCTCAATTGTCGTGTCATACATAAGTGTACTTACCTACCGTAGATTTTATTAATTCTAGGAAATGGGATAAAGTAAGGAAAACAATAAATTCTGTAAATTGATTTTATTCCATCAATTAATATACAATCAATTGGGTTACATTTACTCGAGCATCCCATGAGTACACATAAATATATTTATGTTTATATTTATTTATTCATGAATGTAAATCGTAGTAAATATGACCGGGTAATCATTCGTCAATTGCTACTTATAATATTTGTCTACAAATTGTCACATTTACTAAAATATACGCATATATAAACCGTTGGTTAATTTTCATTGACAAACATAGTGGATGTTTATGAAAAATAATTACAGTTTTAGAACGTACATTATAATAAATGTGATAGAAAATTGGATTAGTATTCTTAAAATTCATTCAAAAATAAAAATACCGGTCTCTCCTCTTCTTTTTTTTGTTGATAATGCTGAAGTCGTTGAGCCTGAGATTCAGATGAAGTGGTGTACCCCAGACCCAGACCAACAGAAGGCACCCGTCTGGATGGTTGGGATCGTTCACAGGTCGTTCTGTAATGGAAATACATACACGATATACAATAAATCAAATCATTCCTTTAGAAACTTACTCGTCACAAAATTTTCCGAACAAATTCGGGCATCCTTCATGGCGGAAAGATCCCGACGTATCGCTGACAACCATCGCTGTCGGCGATCAGCTTTCGCTGGATCAAATTGATCTAAACAAAGTCACATTTTGATAAGTTATATGGGTTTGTAGTACTACTTTTCACACAATTTACCTCTTCGATCAGTTTCTGCCGGTATTTATACACCCTTCGTCTATGCTTCAACGCTGTCTTACAGCCCACGACACAGCACTTTCCAGAACTGGGCATTGTCAATAACAAAAACAACAAACAACACAAAATTATAACAAAAAACACCACAAGTAAACGAAATAACAAAAACAATTAACAAACAACAACAAAACAATAAGGAAACCACAAAACTGACAAAAAAGCCGCAAGATCAAACTATCAAGTCGAAACGTCGAAACTCAAATAGTAAATGGCGCTTACCTTTTAAAAAAATCTGACGCAGGGCCCACAGAACACGTGACCTAAAATGGCGTTCGTCAGGTGCATGAGCTCGCCTTATACAGTTGTTTGGTTTTTTAGTGTTTAGCTGAAATTTCATAAACTAGTAACAGTAGAGAAAAAAATTTCATGTGAACTTATTAAGTATTACGTATTCTATTTCGTAATATTGCAAGAAAAATAATTTTTTTCGCAACGCGTTACTATAATATAGAATACTGAAAAGTTTATATGATTTTTTAAAAAATTTTAATTAGTATACGAAATATCAGCTGGGCACTAGAAACCAAACCACCTTGTATCGGATATAACTGTTATTTTTTTAAACCACGTTGTAAAAGACTTTGGTTTTTATTTTCACCACTTTTCTACAAATTGCTACTACACCTGTGTTATAAAATTGACGAGTAGATATTAAAGGGTGCAATAAATATGAGAATCAAAAAGATTCTTTTTGTAACAACCACTACCCAGGGCTATTATTTTAGCGTGGGTGCTCTAAAATATGGGGGGGAGATATATGGAGTGTGATGACCGCAGTCCATCAGTAAGTCAGTCAGGGACTCACAAGTTAGTCAGTCAGGGACTCACGAGTCAGTCAGTTAAGGGCTCATCAGTCAGTCATGAGTTAGGAAGTGAGTAACGGGGTCACAAACCAGTCAGTTAGAAGTAGAGTCGCGAGTACGTGTGGGAGTTAAATTTTGGGGAGATAGTTTTTATTGAAGAAGAATTGTTAAACAGTGGTTACAAGATTGCCAAGTTGAAGTTTTAAGAAGAAATCATCGTCGTGCAGCTCTCAGACGCCACATCTTTTATTGAAGTGTATTCACAATTACATTTATGAAGTAAGTGAAACTTTTGTATTTGTACAATTTTTTGTATTTTATTATTTTTGTGTGTTGTCGTCAAGAGAGGTTGTTTCACAAACTGAGAACTTTTTGTATGAGTTTGAGTTTATTATAATTATTTTTGAATAAATTGAGTTGTGATCAATTGTTTATTTTATTTTTATGGTGATTAATAAGGTAAGAGCAATCTAAACATTTAACTATCTCCCATCTAATTAAGTTGATCGATTCACGGGCTACAAACCCATCTTCCGAAATCACATTACCAAATTTAGGCAAACAAATCAAAATTAAACAAATTATTTTATACTCCCAGTTGATGTTTTAGCCGGTGAAGTATTATAAATCAGAGTGTTATCAATTTGATGACCTAGGGTTTATATTAGTAACGCTAACGGCTGATACAATAATTGGGGTTGTTATAAAATTGGTGGCAGCTAAAAGGGATTTCTTAAGAAATTCGAATCGAAAACTTAATTAAATTTTTATTTTTTAATTTTTATTTTTTTTGTATATCTATTTGATAAACAAATTTTAAAATGTCAAATGCAGGATCAGATACCGAGGAAAATCCTCAACAACAGTTTGTGCAACAATTGTCTTTAGGCGTGATTGCCAATACGGTAGAATCGTTTAATGGTAAAAATGTACACGAATACTTTGATAAGATCGAATTAAGATCAAATCTTGACAAGTGGGATGAAGAGACGACTCTTAAAATTGTTAAATACCGATTAAGCGGTGACGCGTACAAATATTTCAAGTCAGATCCCACATTAAAACTTTTAAAGTATGAAGAATTAAAAAACAAATTAATTAGGCAATTTGATGTATTAAGAATTCCGGGTCAGTCAATGACCAAATTAATAAAGAGTTATCAGCGTCACGACGAAAATGTATCACAATTCGTCATGCGAATTAAAACATTGGGTGCAGAAATTTTAAAAGACGATTTGGCAACGGCATCAATCGACGAAAAAACGGGAATAGAAAAAAAATGTAACCAGCTAGTGTTAAATCAGTTTACGACAGGGTTGAAAAGAGAATTAATTGAAAATATTGGTACTGTTTTATTAAGAGAAAAAAATTTAACTCTGCAAATAGCAGAAGAAATTGCCACTTATGAAGAATTAAACCAGAGATCTTTAAAAAATAGAATGAAAAACACTAATACTGCTGTTTCTAACGTTAGCAACCCGATGAATTGTAATTATTGCGGGAAACATAATCACACTGCCGACAGATGTTGGAATAAAAATACTAGACCTGATCAATTCCGTTATCAACAGCGCGGAAATTTTCAAACCAATAATTATGCACGGAACAACCTATTTTGTAATTTTTGTGGAAAAACGAACCACACGGAACAATATTGCTATAAAAAACGTTCAAGTAACACACCATTACAATATGAAGTTCAGCCAAATTATCGCCAATCGACAAGTCGAAAATTTAGTAAAAACGCTAATACATCGTCAATATCAAATAATTATTCTTTAAACTCCCAAGCACCTTCGTTCACACCCCGGACCAAAGGGAAGCAAAAATCAGTAATAAATGTAAAAAATAAACAAATGGGCTACTCTAATAATAATTCTATTTCAAATGTGTCAACTTTAATTAATAAAAATGTTCCATGTTTTATTAATCTTTTTGTAAATTCTCAAAATTTAACTTTATTAGTTGATTCTGGGTCGCCAGTAACAATTATTTCAGAAAAATATATCGATACAAGTCAAATAAATTATGATAGATCTGAACTTTTAAATTATACTAGTATCACTGGACACACTTTACCTATATCAGGTACTAGCGTAGTTGAAATGGGACATGAACCTTATATTTCGAATTGCACATTAAAAATTTGTATTGGTAATAAAAATTTAGATTTTAGACGGTATATTGGGAAGAGATTTCTTTGAATATAATCAAGTTCAAATATGTTTTAAAAATAAATTAGTAAGAGTTTGGAACATGAATATTAAAATGTTTAATTTATCTAATAATCAATCTGAATTTGAAGAATTAAGGGAAATAAAATTATATACAATAAATGACACCGTAGAAAAAACTGAAATGGAATGGTTAACGGAAATAAATAACAGAAAAATCATTCAGTTAAATAATAGTGTGAATAATCTAACAGAATTAGTAATTGATAATAATATTGAACAGAATAAAATTTTAAAAAATTTAATAGAAAATATTGATATGAAATTAAATAAAGCCGTTACGGACTTAGACAAAACAGTTCTTGCTATCAAAGATAAAATAAATAATGAAATGAATCATTCTTCCAAGGGTGAGAATGAAGCGATAAATCAGTTCACAAACGAGTCATTAAAACAACAGACAGATAAGACCGAAATTACTGACGCATTAAAGATAGAGAAAGATCATGTGATACAAAATTTAGAGAAAAGCCAACAAGATCGCACTAAACAATATAACAAAAAAGCTAAAGAAAGACGTATTGAGGTGGGAGATTTAGTTTATTTACATGAACCAGCATTGAAACAAAATTTGAGTAGAAAATTAGCAAAATTCTGGAAAGGTCCCTATAAAGTTCTAGAAAAGAAAGGACCAGTTACTTTTAAAATTAGAGAACTTAATAAATCGAAAGAATTAATTGTACACATAGATAGATTAAAACCTTATTATGATAAAACTGACCGTCCTGCTTATCAATCTTTTACACCAGCTGAGACAAATAACGCTGACATTGAAAATGAGAGAGATGATCAACCTCTTGAAACAGATATGATAAACCCAGCAGATCTAAATTATTTAATTTTAAATCAACACTTAAATCAACGAAATAATGTTCGCGATGCTCCAGATAATAGGAGACCAACGGAAAATAGGGGTGTGCCGGTGAGACGGTCCAACCGAAATAGACGACCACCTAATAGATTTTGTTGTAAATAATCAATTGATATAAGTAAACTTTAGTATAAATTATCTTAATTATATTATTATTAATTTTAGAAAACTTTTATTATTATTATCATTTTATTAATTGCACAAAGCAATTATTTTTATTAATTTTAATTTTCTTTTTATTATTATTTATTGCAATAAGCAATTATTTAATTTTTCTGATGTATATTATTATTATTAATTGCAAGCAGCAATTATTTTTAGATTTTAATTTTTCAATATTATTATTATTCATTGCAAATAGCAATTATTCTTATATTTTAATTTTTTTATTATTATTATAAATTGCAATATGCAATTATTTTATGTCCTGATGTATTATATTATTAACACGCAATTATTTTAATTTTTTTTCTATATAATCAAATTGCATAGAGCAATTATTTAATTTTCTAGGTATATTATATTATTATAGCTAATTTAAAAAAAAACGCTTATTTTATGAATTATTATTTTATTTATATTTTATTATATGCCTCCGTTAAGTATTTTAAATCCTACTTATCAGGACGTAGGTGCCTGAGAACTAGATGAATTTGGAAGGCGTTATCAATTTTAATATTCGCCTCCGCTGAACTTTGGGTTGCACTTTTCGGGAATAAACTTTTCAACCGATCCATTTTGCTCATCGAAAAGAACGAGTATTATTCATAAAAAAAATTTCTAATTTTTAACACCTTCTTTTACCGGTGGGTTGCGTTTGTCATTCGTCAAAAAGAACGATTGTTTATCATTTCTTGAATTATTGAAAATTCGTCAAGAGAACGAATATTTGTCAATTTCTTTTATTATTGAAAATTCGTCAAGAAGAACGAATATTTATCATTTATTGTATTATAGAAAATTCGTCAAGAAGAACGAATATTTATCATTTTCTTTTATTATTGAACATTCGTCAAAAAGAACGAATATGTATCATTTTTATATTATTTTCACCAATAATGGTGTTAGCAAGAAATGTAATTGACAAAGTTGGAGAGAGGCTGATGGTCTTTCCATTTTCAATCGTCAAAGCAAGAAAATAAATGTTTAGAGTTAGAGACATTAGTAGTTTGACAACACACTGAATCAGAGAGGTAAAGAAGCACTTAGAAGGCATGATACCTGAGTTGTAGATGGTCTTATCATTAGATTAATATTTAATGTTGTAATTTGCCAATAAATCTGATTATCAGTGATGTTGGGGTATGAAGAAAGTAGGGTAATGAATTGTGTAATTATTGAAAAGTGAATGACAAACTGGAGGAAGATTGATAAGATGAAAGAATTAATACCAGAGAGACTGGGTAATTCAATTTTAAATTATGAAAAAAAATTGATTTTTATTTTATGTTTAACACCTGAATTTTGTTTTAACGTTAATCAAATAACCCACCAATCGACCTACGAAAATCAGCGGAAAACATAACCATTGGATGTTGATGAGAATGGTTAAATTAATTTAAAAAATATCGACTTATTTATGATCGGATAATTTTATTGGAAAAATGGATATATTACTCCATTGGTAGTGCTTGTGGTGCAATGCTCTGTGGATTTGCGCAGATCCAATGATGGAAATGCAAAATTACTGGTTGCAACATAAACACTACCTTCAAAATTTCTGTATTGAATTTTTTATTATCCGATCCAGTTTAATTGTATTACTGATATTTGACAAATAAGATACATGTCCCTCTTCATTTTTACTTTTGATGGGGAGCAAAGATCTCACACTATACCTTTCGGAATATTGTCAAAATTATGTGAACTTTGTTTAGCCCGGGGGGATTTTAATTATCAATTCTAGGGCAATTGGGTCCGAAGAATTGTTTCACGCGTAGTACGCTCTGCACGTTAACTTCTCGTTCACGTTTTGTGTTTACACGAAGCATGAGCGAGTTTCAATTAGTAATAAGCAATATAACCCTTTGTTGTTACCATGGGAGTCTTATTGAAAGACTTGCTAATTGCATAAGTCATTTTTCATGGTATCAGCAACTGGTTAACCAAAAACTTAATGTTAATTTAGGATAGAGATTTGTAATGTAGTATGCATGTTTCATTTAAGTTATAATAAGTATGGTAAAAGACCTATTTACTGGCCGAGCATAATTTTCAGATTTCAAGATGATTGTCATTACAATCATACTCTCAATTTGCTGGTCGTTTTCCTGGAGTCTAATTGTCTACGACTGGAAAGGGCCAGTGCTGAACATGACTACCATATTATTAAGAGAAGTCGAAGACTGTCCACATCTGGAGTCCGACTACAAACAACAACAACTTTATGCAAAGGTCATCCAAAGAAACGAAATTAAATTGGTCAAAGTTAGAAGTTGTTTGGTGGAAATCACTAAGTATCATTAATTTACCATTGGGGAATGCGCAGCCATGTCCGCTGTAGCAAATATTTTATCAAGTTTCGACTACCAAGTGGGAGCCGAAGATTGTAAAAACATTAATATTTATAAAACATTCAAATTTCATCAAACCAACTCCAGAAGCAATAAAAGTCGTCGAAGATCCAAGATTTAAATTCACTTCGATCCAATCTCTTGGATCTGAAGGTATCTACACGTCGGAAGAAATAAACAAATTACAACGAAATTTATAATATTATGCATCGTAAGAAAGAACATCGAGAATATAATCAGAATAATTTCTGGTTGTGTTTGGTACTTATTATCCAGTATATGGGACACCTTAGCGATGTGAATTCTCCACCAAATCTAACAAAACAATCCGGGAAGGAACATGATCAACCAACACCAACTTTCTTAGCCCACCAGTTCCACTTCAGACCAGGCGGGTATCCGAATTTAGGAACTTTGCCACATTGGACAGAAAGAAATGCCTAATAAAAGTTAAGTTTTCATTTTCATTTAATTATTTTTGTTTTATATGGTATTGGTGAGTAAAGTCGTTTAATTGTAAAGTAGTAAGAATATGAGTAAAACTAAACTTTTTCATTATTATATCATGAATTTTGTACCTTGGAAGTATAATCAATTAATTAGAAAGTTTTTGTACCTAAATATTTACACATTTTCTTACAACTATTTTAAAATGTATGAACCATAATATATACAAAATAATATTGTGTTTCAGAAAAGACGATGCCTACCTCCCACCAGTGGCCATAGAGCACAGGGACTTTAGAAGTGAAGTGATGTGATAAGAACTTTCATGTGGGGAGGAAATAAGGCAACATTAATCCAATTATGTAATAATTTTAAGTTAGATAATAAGGTAATGTAATTTAAAAGGAATGACGCTTGAGAGCATGCATTCTTTTTCAAAAAAGGGGGCAATGTAACAACCACTACCCAGGGCTATTATTTTAGCGTGGGTGCTCTAAAATATGGGGGGGAGATATATGGAGTGTGATGACCGCAGTCCATCAGTAAGTCAGTCAGGGACTCACAAGTTAGTCAGTCAGGGACTCACGAGTCAGTCAGTTAAGGGCTCATCAGTCAGTCATGAGTTAGGAAGTGAGTAACGGGGTCACAAACCAGTCAGTTAGAAGTAGAGTCGCGAGTACGTGTGGGAGTTAAATTTTGGGGAGATAGTTTTTATTGAAGAAGAATTGTTAAACAGTGGTTACAAGATTGCCAAGTTGAAGTTTTAAGAAGAAATCATCGTCGTGCAGCTCTCAGACGCCACATCTTTTATTGAAGTGTATTCACAATTACATTTATGAAGTAAGTGAAACTTTTGTATTTGTACAATTTTTTGTATTTTATTATTTTTGTGTGTTGTCGTCAAGAGAGGTTGTTTCACAAACTGAGAACTTTTTGTATGAGTTTGAGTTTATTATAATTATTTTTGAATAAATTGAGTTGTGATCAATTGTTTATTTTATTTTTATGGTGATTAATAAGGTAAGAGCAATCTAAACATTTAACTATCTCCCATCTAATTAAGTTGATCGATTCACGGGCTACAAACCCATCTTCCGAAATCACATTACCAAATTTAGGCAAACAAATCAAAATTAAACAAATTATTTTATACTCCCAGTTGATGTTTTAGCCGGTGAAGTATTATAAATCAGAGTGTTATCAATTTGATGACCTAGGGTTTATATTAGTAACGCTAACGGCTGATACAATAATTGGGGTTGTTATATTTTTTCGGAAATTCGTAAATTAAATATGTTCCCAATCCCAAAGCAAATGAACAATTTTGGATCATTAGGTCAAGAATAAATAAAGTAGTTCTATATGTTTAATTTATGTACTTAGGCTGAAGAAGTAGCAAATGCAGCTTACTCAAGCAATTGGATGGATGCTCCAGGAAATTTAAAGAAACTTTTGATGATAATAATAATGCGAGCGCAGAAACCGGTATATTTGACCATAGGAAAGTTCAAACCAGTGTCTCTATCCACTTTTGAAACCGTAAGTAATTTTCTTTGTTTCGGACCTAGAATGACTTCTTACCAGTTCTAATTTTGATGTTGTTAAGTGCTTCGTTACCTAGTATTTTTGGTGAAATTTTTTAATCAGCGACTGATAACACTGCCTTAAATAAACAAACACTTTTGACGTTTATTTTATTAATTTGAATCAAATGAAACTTACAAACTGAATTAATATTTATATTTCATACAAAGATAAACTTATAGATATTAATGATACAAGTTTGATATAGCCAAGGTAATGAAACGTGTGTTTTGTTCAATTACGAGGCGATTAGCCGAGTGTTTTTATCACCCAAGTTTCATTAGCTATATCAGACGTGTATCATTCAATATTTTATCTACGACGGCCTTAATTGCTGCTTAGTTAGATTTTTTAATTGATGTTTGACATTCGAAAAACATATAATGTAAAATTCATAGCTTGATCAAGTATCATTTTGTTCATTTGTTATGGTAACTATTTGTTTGTTTGTTGTTGTTGTTGTTGCTGTTGTTGGTAGTACAGAATTTTCAGTTGTGCCAAATTTGGTCTCAAAAAATTCAGTATCTTCTGGTTTAAACATATTAAATTGTAAAACTTTGTCTTGGATGTTTATAAAACGTAAATTGATGTGTATTAATAGTTATTTATAATAAAAACTTAAAATTTGATCAAACACAAGTGCCATTAAAAATTCATAATGACATGCAAATAAGTGGACGAATTAGGTATTAGCGCACCGTCGAAGATAAATATTATTTTTCTATCTGACATTTTAATTTAATTTATTAATATAAAACAAATTCAAAGAATACACAAAGCACCTAGGCAACAAACAAAACTTATCAATTGTCGAGCTAATTATTCTACGTTATTCTACTAAAAAAATTTCCTTGTCAAATAAATAAATAATTCAAATTCAATCAAAAACAGCTAAGTTCATAACTGTCAGACTATCAGTATGTATCAGTCAGCTGACATGGTGAAAGTAAGTTGTAGAAGATATATATATTTTTTTTAATTGAATATATTTTAGAGCACCTCAGTTTCTGAGACTATTGGTGCTCTGGCTTAGTTATTACATTGTGTTGATTACATAAGTTTACATTATCAGTGGTATATTAACAATAAACAATGAATTTATATTTTATTAAACAATTCTGTGGCTTTTTTTAAAGAATGTTAGGACTTTTTTAATATTGTCGTCATTTCCGAGGCAGTCTGCAAGAGTGGTTGGTAGGTTGGATGCCAGGCGTTGTTGGTTGTAGTTTCTGCACTCTGTTATAATATGTTCTATACATAGTTTTTTGTTGCATGTCGTACATTGGGTCGGTTCAGTTTTTTTAAAGATGTATTCGTGTGTGAGGAGGGTGTGGCCTATTCTCATTCTCGTGACAGCTATTTGTTCTCTTCTGCTTCCACTTGTTTTCCATTTTGATATAGTTTCTTTGATTTTTCGTAGATGGTTATAATAAAATAATATGATTTATCTAGCCCTTTAACTTCATATCAAACCAGTGTTGTGACAGATCATTTTAAAATTGATCTAGATCAAGATCTTCTAGTTTAATATGATCTAGAGCAAATCTTAGATCAATTTTTACGATAGGATCTTTTTTTAGATCAGATTAGAATTTAGTGATCTTTTTTTCTTTAGATCGTAAAATGATCAATATTAGAAAAAATATTTAGGTAATTGTTGTATTACATTAGGTACATAAAAAAGAAGAAAATACGTAGTATTCAAGCGATTTAATCTACAGTTTAAAATTAAAACATATTAAAAATATTAAACTCGTACTTTTGCTAAATATTCAATTTCATGCATTAACTTGCATATAGCGTAGAAAAATCTAACAATATAATCTTATTTTAAGATCGTAGATCATATTTATTTGATCTAGATCAAACTCAAGATCCTTAAATATAAGATGATCTAGATCAGACCAAAGATCACGTAAATTGAGCTAGATCGGTGATCTAGATCAGTCACAACACTGTATCAAACACGATATGATTCTATAATTTCTTCGATAAAAACAAATTCGGAACGCGTGCCGCAATTTTTAACAACTTTCTAGCCCTTAAATTTACTTTTAAAAAACAATAGCCTGAATAGCCGACCTCTATTTTGAACAATTTTGTACATCAGTCCTAATCAAGACCTTTGATTTCTTTTCTTAGAATAAATATAAGATTTCGTGAAAATAAAGTATAACTAATGTAGAAAATATAGTAGTTATCGGTTATCCAGCTCAGTTCAAATCAAATGTGTCATTGTCACTGTCTGTTGGGTAGAAAGTCGAAAACTATATTACCGATATTTAGTGACAATTAAGTTATTTCGACTGAGCTGCCATCTCTATGGTAAAGGATGAACTATTTTCGACTACTTTGCTACTCAAATCTACTCAATTTGAATAAATTTTAATAGCCATTTTTGAGAAAACTACTGTAACAATTAAGATAAACATTGCAGATGTGTGAATATTAGAGCAAATATTGTTTCCTGAGAGTAATTTTGTATTGATATAGGGCATAATATTGAATAAAAATATTGTTTTAATGTTTATAGTAAACAATATTGGAACAAAAAATATTTCAGGAAACAGAAAAAAAAATATAAATTTCAATAATGTTTTGTTTGCCTAGATATTTTGACCAGGAGCGGAGAAAATGGCTATTAAAAATTGATATATTTTTATGCAACCTGCAAAACATCTGTATTTTTGGACTATATTTGTATTTAGGAAAATGGAAAAAGTAAAGTTTAGGATGGTACCGTACCTTTTCTATTTCTCCGATGTCTTCTTGATACTTCTATTGAACACGTGAGTGGCACTTTTAATGAACTTTATTTCGCAGTGGAAATTACAATGTCACGCTACCTTGTCATCCAAGGTTAAACTCCAGAAGATATTTTAAAACTGTGATTGTGTTATACGGGTGTTCATTTTAAGTGGCGCAGCATTGCTAACTCGAGAAGTATAAGAGCTACGAAGTTGGTTAAATTAGCAAACAATTTCTATTATCACTACATTAATGAACGAAATAAGAACTTTTTAGACCAGTGGTTCTGAAACTACGGGGTGCAACTTTCTTATTTGAAATGGGGACCTATTTTTTATATGCTTATTCGATTAAGTATTTTTTTCTGAATTCAACAAGATATTAGTTTCATTCCGTTGCATAACAAAAACATAAGAAAAACGCTATTGAGAATTGTGATCATTTAATTTAAATTTGATTGTTACAAGAGTGCTATGGAAGAAACAATTGAATATTTTGTTTCAAATTAATTGTTAATGAAAATGATTCTAGTATATCCGTTATACTACACTTGTCAGGACAAATAAAGAAACAAATATTCAATTGTTTTCTTCCATAGCACTCTTGTAACGATCAGATTTTATTAAATTATCTTAATTTTCAATAGCGTTTTCTCATGTTTTTGGTATGCCAGAGTATGAAACTAATATCTCGTTGAATTCAGAAAAAAATACTGCATCGAATAAGTGAATACAAAAATAGATCCTCATTTTTTGAAATAAGAATGTTGCACCCCGTAGTTTGGGAACCACTGGTCTAATTTTTTTTGTTTCGTTCATTAAACTAGTCATATAAAATAGAAATTGTTTGCTAATTTATCCAACTTCGTAACTCTTAATACTTCTCGAGAGTCGAGATAGCAATGGTGCGCCACTTAAAATGAACAGCCTGTATATTTATAATATTAATTCTAAAAAGACGTAAGTTAAACTACGTCTTTTTACATACTGTAAATCCAAGACAATCCAGTGCCGTGTTAAGACATCTCAGGACCCATAGACACAGAATTTATTGGGGGCCCCTTTAAAAATAAGGAAAATACATAAGTTAAAAAAACAAGTTCGGTTAGTTTTTATTAGGTACCTATATATTTTAAATAATACCAAACACCTATAGGCTAGGCATATTAGGATTCTCAGAGGAAAGTTTTGATATAGTTTTGATTTTTTCACCCTTTATGTTTTTTTGGTCACTGAACACGAATTTGAAGTTTGCGGGCAAAAATTTTGCCCGGAACTTTGTTTTTTTCGCACTTTTTGGCCAAATTTTGGCACTTTTTTCAGTATTTGGCCTATACCTCAAAAAGGAATCGTTTTTTCGACAAGACCATTCTATACAAAATTAAAGTAGACAAAATTTCCTACATTTGTCATCATATATAAGGTTTTTTTTCCAAGACTAACCGTTTCGCCGCTTGAGCGCGCCCAAAAGGAGCCATATTTCCATATCTAGTGAAATTAAAGAAATTTTGGTATTTTAAAATTTTTGTGTGTTTAATCACGTCTACTTTCTGAGCGGATAAAGATATTGACTTCCGGTTTACGGCGTTGGATTCCTTAGTAAATTTTACGTTAGATACATCATATTAAACTTTTTTATAAGGCCTTTGATAACCCAAAATTTAATTATTACCTTCAAGTGGAAATTGCAAAATTTCAGAATTTTAAATATTTTTTGTGTTTAATCAACTCTACTTACTGAACGGATAAAGATATCCACTTCCGGTTTTGCAGCATTGGCTTCCTTGGACAATTTTATGTAAGATAAATTGTACTATTTTTTTAGAGGCCTTTAATAATCTGAAATTTAATTATTTTCTCCTAGAGAAACTTGTAAAATTTTAAAATTTTCTTGTGTTTAATCAACTTTAATTTCTGAATGGATCAAGATATCGACTTCCGGTTTTCGACATTGGATTCCTCAGACATTTTTATGAAAGATACATTGTACTGTTTTTTTTTTGAAGGACCTTTAATAAGCCGAAATTTAATCATTTTCTCCAAGAGAATAAGAATTCTAAAATTTTATAATTTTCTCTTGGAGAAAATCATTAAATTTCGGCTTATAAAAGGCCCTTCAAAAATAGTACAATTATATATATATATATATATATATATATATATATATATATATATATATAATTAGAGTTAAAAAAATCTCGGGAATCGGTCAGGGTTCAAATACTAGTTGTTATTACGTACTTAAATTTATTTCAAAAATTCCAATATTTCGGACATTAATTGTGTCCTTCATCAGGGAAACTGTCAGGAAAATACAAAAATATAAATAAATATATAACATGAAAATTACACAAAAAAATATATTGAAAACATGTTTTTAAAAATACTTACGAAAAGTATTAAGTATTAAGAATCTGAACGCAAAACACTGTCTGCAGTACCGGTTTTCTTCTATCAACATTTAAATATTTATGTTTTGTTACTTTGGAAAATTTATACATTTATAAGAACAATTTTATAATTTTATACTTTGCAAACTGCGTATCTAAATATAACAAGTAATAGCAGGTGGTTCAGCCGTTGGATAATTCTCTGATTTCCCGCTCAAAATGTTGTTGGTTGGTTGGTAACTTCCACCTGTTGAACATGGCCTACTTCAAGTTGTAGAGTGACGTTTTGGAGATTATTTCGCACGTGACAGAAGAGGTTAATTATGTTTGGTTCCAATGTTTGTTCAAAAGGAGATTGTAGTTCGTGTTGATGTTGTTAATGTCTTTTTTGCTGTTAATGGTGTTATTTGTGACAGCTATGTGAAACATTTCACTTTATGTGTTGGGTCAGCCTGGACTTAAGGGCTTGACTTGTTTCACCCACATAACATTTATCACAATCTGCACATTTAATTTTATATACTATATTACTTCTTTCAGGTGTTTTTATTTTCTCTTTGGTTTTTGTGAAATACTTGTTGAGCTGTTCTCGGTTTTTACAAGCTATTTTGATGTTTTCATTTTTGAAAACCTTCATTAATTTGTATGACAGATCTTCAATGAAGAGTATAGAGCTGTATTTAGTTGCATTATCATCATCATTAGCTTCTTGTATTAAACCGTGTCTTGGTGTTTCAGTATTGCTTGTGTAAATCAACTTTTTGAGAAAAGCTGGTGGATATGAGTTCTTCCTGAGTGTAATATAAAGTTCTTCCATGTTTTTTCTGTGGTACATTGGGTGTGATAGTTTGAGTATTCGTTGTTTAAGTCCTTGTACAAAGTTTATTTTTGTCTTAAGTGGTTGTTCACTTCTGTAGTTTAAATATCTTCCTGTGTGTGTTGTCTTTTTATAATAGTCGAGCGTTATTATATTATCCTCTGATCTAATCAGCAGCGTGTCTAAGAAAGGAACGCTATTGTTTGTTTCCTTCTCACATGTGAATTGTAAGTGTGTGTTATAACTGTTGAACAAATTTAATGTGTATTCAATTTTGTTGTTAGGTACTGCTAATATTACGTCATCCACAAATCGTTTGAGGAATGGCAGCTCATAGTCCAGTTTCTTAACGCATGTGTCTATAAGGATATCCATCACTCTATTCGCCAGGACTGGGCTGATCGAACTACCCATGCTCAATCCAAAATTTTGACTGTAAAAGGTTCCGTTGAAAACACAATAGTTGCATTCCATCACAAGATTTATGCATTCCAGGAAATACCGTTTGTCCAGGGTACAGAAGTTTTTTATGGTTTCCCAGTTCTGTTCGATGTCTTGGAGAACTAGTTCTTTCGGGACATTACTGTATAGTGAGACGACATCAAGACTGATGAGTACGTATCCTGGTGGTAAGTTGTAGTTGTTTATTGTGTTTGCGAAATCAAAGGAATCTTTAACATTGTGTGTGTTTTCAGAGTCCATGGCATTAGTGAGCACTTGCGCAAGATATTTTGATATTTTATTTACTGGAGAATTTATTCCACTTACGATTGGTCGAATTGGTAATTCCAATTTATGCGTTTTAAGAAGACCATAAAACGCTGGAGGAGTGGCTGTGTACATCATGAGGTTTTTAGCTAATTGTTCGTCAATTTGTTTTTCACGTTTTAGTTTTGACACTAATTCATTGTTTTTCCTTTGAAATTTGCTTGTTGGATCCTTTTTTATTTCCTTGAACGTGTTATCATCATTTAGAATATCTAAACAGTTATCAATATATGCCTGTTTATTTATAAGTACAGTTGTGTTACTTTTATCTGCTTTAATTATGTAAATTTCAGGATTTTCCTTTTTAAATTTAATTAGTTGATTAGGCTTTAAAGTTGTTTTTGTTTCTGGATTGTTGGATTTTCTATTCATAAAGTTTGTTATGATGTTAATACATTCAGCTCTGTATTTATCCCTTTCTGTGTGTGTGCATAAATTGATTGTATGTTCTACGTCAGTTAGAAGTTTAATTATGTTAATGTCTTCTGTTTTAGTGGTTGGAAGACAGAATTTTGGACCGAGCGCTAAAGTGTCATGAACTTCTTGGGTTATTTCCACATTGGAATGATTTTCTATCCACTTTTCTTCGATGTTAATATTCTTGTTGTTGGCTAGTTGCAAAAGTTTGTTAAATTTATTTGTGTTGTTAATTTTGTTATTATTGAATTGTTTTTTATAATGTATTTGTTGTTTATGGTTGAATTTGTCAAATATGTCTTTTGTTAGTTTTGGTTTCACAAAATTCATACTATAGTTCAGTTCTTTTTCCAATTTTCGTTACAAGTAATTTTTATTTCCAAGTTTAGTATATTTTTCTTGGACATATTGGTGATATTTTCAAGTTCATAAGCAGTTTGATTGTCCAATCTGTCAAATAGGTTGTATAAACACATGAAATGTTGAATTATATGTGTCGGAATCAGTTGTTGTGATCTGCATCTGAGAAGAAAAATTCGTCTGTTCCGGTATGCTGCCAGTTTTTTGTTCGTAGTGGCCCACGTTTTCATGTTTTTTACTGTTTCACTTCCATGCATTGACAGTATGTCTTGATAGAAACCCAGATATATATATATATATATATATATATATATATATATATATATATATATATATATATATATATATATATATATGTATATAAAAGGTTACCTGAATTACATTACGCCCGCAACGCTGGAAATCATAGCGGCAACAAAATGCAAACTTTGGCCTGGACTCGTCGTGGAAGCGTAGTGCTAACTGCTGAAGCTGATGGAAAGCTTGGAAAAGTGAGCTGAGGCGGTCTCTGATTGCTGAATCCAAATCACGATCTTTTTAAAGCTGGTAACCAATCCTACGGACAGATAGCTCTAGTAGTGAGTTGGTGTAACGTAACGCACGAATTCTGCACGTCAGGAGACTTCGATGTGGAATGATGCAAGCTTGGTTAGTGTCGGCTTGTAAGCTTTAGGTTACGGTGACGGTTCTCACTGGACAAGCAGCTGGTTACAACAACACGTATTCACACTAGTCAAACTATGGATCCCTAAGTAGCGGGGCTGACAACTGAAAAAAGTTAGCGGCAATAAACAAGTACAAGAAATATACTAAAAACTAGCAGATCAATGTAAGTATCAAAGCCGTAATCAAAGTTAATTGAGACTGCGCAGATTAATATATATATATATATATATATATATATATATATATATATATATATATATATATATATATATATATATATATATATATATATATATATATATATATATATATATATATATATATTTAACGAGGGTAATTTGTACCCTATCCCCCTAATTCGAACCCACTGATTCTAAATATGCCGTGCAACCGTTAGTTTACGAGATATAATCGTTTCAATATCAATAAAATTTCCTAGCGTAATTGCACTTTTGCTTCATTTTTAGACCCACTGGACAAATACTTTTGTGACGTCACACCAAGAGATGGCAGCACTAGTCTCGTTTTGAACAATTTCACCCTTGAAAAGTTAAGTATTATTCTAAATAACAGGACGTAAGAAGTGAGACAATAATAAGTATTAGTAGGTATATAAATTAAAAATTGTTTATTTTATCAAAACTCATATATCTATATTTTAATATATTTAACAACTTAAAGAAAACATGGGAAAAATTGAGACCGTTCATTTTTCTTTTTATATACATAATATACAAACAATACATAATATAATTATTATACGATACTTTTATTCACACATATACATACTTAAATAACAAAGCATTACACAAATCAAATATATATTTAAAACTATACAAGTAATGGTACTTTTATTACATTAAATATTATAAAACAGTTTGCACTAATTTAAATAAAGACATACATAAAAATTAAATATATAAAAACATAATTATATGTAGGTATTTACAAACGTAATGCCCTGTTCACACGTTGCTACTTTGAAGACACTTTCGTGCTACTGTAGCAAGAAAAAATCTGAGTCGCTTGTCAAATAGCAGCGCTGCTAATTTGTAGCATCAAAGTATCAAGAACTACTCGTTGATAATTTCACATCGTTGATCGTTGTGTGTGTAGATAGCGATTTTTTGCGGTAATTGTTTCGATTTGAATTTCTTTTCATGCTACAGTAGCACGTATGTGTCTTCAAAGTAGCAACGTGTGAACAGGGCATAAGGTACAACAAATAATAATTTCGCTCAAACAGTAACAAAAATTTATGTGAGAATACCACACCCTAATTATGAAGAAGGTGTAACAGAAAGAAATCCACAAAAAAAACATATTACCAGGTGACGAAAATTGTGTTGATGGGCTAGGAATAGGATGGTCTGTACAGTTTAGAAGTCAGTCTAAAAGCACAATAAAAATAACGACCAGCCCTGTACCTACCTTGTACCGTTCATAAGTTATAAAAAAGAGCCCTCCTAATTAAGCCCACAAAGAATTTTCATCAATCTAATCTTTATGTAATTTAACTCAAGGAATGGTGCCAAGATCAGACCTGTATCTTGTACCGTTCAGAAGATACAAAAAGGGCCCTCTTAATTAGGCCCACAAAATATTTTCATTAATCCAGTCTTATGTAATTTACCTCAAGGAATCCAATGATGCCAAAATCAGTCCTGTATCTTGTACCGTACACAAGTTACAAAAAGGGCCCTCTTAATTAAACCCACAAAATATTTTCATTAACTTAGTGTTATGAAATTTAACTCAAGGAATCCAATGGTGCCAAGATCAGTCGTGTATCTTGTACCGTTCAGAAATTATAAAGGGCCCTCTTAAATAAGCCCACAAAAATTTTCATTAATCTAATCTTATGTAATTTAACTCAAAGAATCCAATGGTGCCAAGATCAATCCTGTATCGTATCTTGTACCGTTCATAAGTTACAAAAAAGGTCCTCTGAATTAAGACCACAAAATATTTTCATTAATCTAATCTTATGTAATTTAACTCAAGGAATCCAATCGTGCCAAGATCAGCCCTGTATCTTGTAACGTCCATAAGTTACAAAAAGGGCCCTCAGAATTAAGCCCACAAAATATTTTCATTAATCTAATCTTATGTAATTTAACTCAAGGAATCCAATGGTGCCAAGATCAGTCCTGTATCTTGAACCGTTCAAAAGTTACGAAAAAGGGCCCTCATAATTAAGCCCACAAAATATCTCCATTAATCAAATCTTATTCAATTTATCTCAAGTAATCCAATAGTGCCATGGTCTGTCCTGTATCTTGTACCGTTTAGAAGTAGGAAAAGAGGGCCCGCTTAATTAAGTCCACAAAATATTTTCATAATTCAATGCTTATGTAATTTAACTCAAGGAATCCAATGGTGCTAAGATCAGCCCTGTATCTTGTACTGTTCATAAGTCACAAAAAAGGGAATTTTGAATGAAACCCACAAAATATTTTAATTAATCTAATCTTATGTAATTTAACTTTTTGACCACCTAATCTAACCTACTCAGGAGTGTTTGCGAAGACTGCGCTACGGGGTATTTTGTTGTTGTTAAATTGTTACTGACTAGATTCGAATCTGAGTTGACAGAACACAGTCGGCCACATAACGCACTTGGAAATATAGGTTTGTGTAAAGTATATTGATTCCTATTCGAATATCTAAGTGGTGGATTGAATAAGAAAATTAACGAAAGCGATAATCATTTCAATCACCTGAAAATAGAATTGTTTGTAGCATTAATTAAACAAGTAGTATAAATAACGTATGAAACAAAAGTTTTGGTAAAAAATATAGCGCTTATGTGATTTTCATAACCGGGTGTAGACTTTATTTTCGAAATAAACATGAAATAAAAATTAACAATTGACAGATTTGAAATTGTTATTCTAACAATTGATTTATTGGGCCATAAGAAGCATACACTAACAGAAAAAGAAGTTAATAATTATTTTCTTTTCCTTCTATTTTTTCTAAGGTACATTTTATCGTAATTAATTGAAGTATTTAGTTTTTTTTTGATCCCACTAAATACGTTTTATTTCGTGACAGGAACGTTTTATATCAATAAAAAATAAAAAAGTAATTCATAAAATATTTTTATTGCGCGTCTCCTATGACAACGCGCAATAAAGTACTTTTTGATTACCTAAAATCAAATAAAATGTCAGAATCAAACAACAAAAAATTATTTATTTATTTCGATATTATTGGTATCGTCATGGTTACGAATAAAACAAAAATTGATTAAACGCAGATTGAACTTACTGAATACTCTTATTATTATAACAAATAATTTTAGTCGTAGATAAAATTATGTGTGTACTACGGGTGTAAAGTGTCTTTGTTCCTCTTGCACTATTGCATCTCTCGCCTTCGGCTCGCGCTGCAATTGTCGTGCGCGAGTAACAAAGAGTCATTTTCCGCTCTTAATACACAAATAACGCTTATGGAGTAGATGCTCTCTAAAATCGTTACTTTGCGAACTGTTTTGAGTTCGCAAAATAATATTTATACACTGGCGAAAAAAAAATGAAACACTTGAAATTCGTAAAAATATCGACCATTTTCAAACTGCCATAACTCGGTGTATTTTCAATCGATATCGATGAATCTTCGAGGGCGAGAAACTTTGAAGAAGTGTCTACTTTAAAGTCATGCTCCCCTCCGCTCCCCTCTAGCAAAAAAAAAGAATTTTAGTTTTAAAAATGTCCAACTTTGAAGATGTGTATGGAGTTTAAATTTTTTTTTTGACTTGATCCACCAAAAGGGCACTAAAATTTGTTCAATTCCCTGTGCAGGACTACGCACTCGTGTTTATTTTCGAGGCAACAAGCAGTCGTGACTAGACGGCAAAAATTGCCGACAAAATCATAGTCACTAATGGTAATAATATATGAAATTTCAATCTTTCGACTTACGAGTCAAAAAACCACAAAATGCACTTTTTTCAAACGTCCATAACTTTTTGCCAAATCGTCGAAGGAACTTCGTTCTTTGGGCCCTGCACAGGTAATTGAACAAATTTCAATCCTTTTTCTGTGGATCTAGTCGACAAATTTTTCCAACTCAATAAACATGGCCAAAGTTGGACGTGTTTTTGCCCAAAAACGTGTTTTTAATGTTAAGGTTTTGAAGGGTACGAAAAGAGATCATACTAATCTAAGTTTACCCCCTTAAAGTAGAGCCACTATATGCGAAAAACCAAAAAATGTCATTTAAAAAAAAAATCTATAACTTTTTGCCAAATCATCGTAGGAACTTCGTTCTTTGAGTCCTGCACAGGGAATTGAACAAATTTTAGTGCCCTTTTGGTGGATTAAGTCTAAAAAAATGTTTAAACTCCGTACACATCTTCAAAGTTGGACATTTTTAAAACTTAAATTCTTTTTTTTGCACATGATTGCTAGAGGGGGGCGGAGGGGGTTGCGCTTAAGTTTTCATGCATGACTTTAAAGTAGACACTTCAAAGTTTCTCGCTCTCGAAGATTCATCGATATCGATTGAAAATACACCGAGTTATGGCAGTTTGAAAATGGTCGATATTTTTACGAATTTCAAGTATTTAATTTTTTTTCCGCCAGTGTATAATTAATATAATATTTAATTGAAGTATTTACTTTTTTTGATCCCACTAATTCGTTTTATTTCCCATGATACTCTGTACAGTGTACAGTTCAAATATAGCAAATCTAATTTACGTGACGGGAACGTTTTATATCGATAAATAAAAAAGTAATTTATAAAATACTTTTATGTACGACTGCATTATAAAGTACTGTTTATAACATAATTTTGCAGCAATAAAGCAGCTCTTTATAATACTAGTAAAATAAAGTTTCTTTATTTTACTAGTAAAATAAAGTTTCTTTATTTTACTAGTAAAATAAAATAATAGAAATAATAAAATAATAATAGAAAAGGCACACTTCGCTAGAGATTAAATTTTAATTTGTCATTTGTCAAATGTGTCATTTTGTAAATGTCATTATAGATAATAGAAAATCTTGCGTATAGGGCAGTCAAACATAAAATCTTGTATGCAACACGTATATAATAGGGTTTTATTGACTCGCCCATTTATGTGCCTCGCTTTCGCTGCGCTCACTCGTCCCCTAAACTGTCTCGCCAATAAAACCCTATATTATATACTTGTTACATAAATAGCTATTAGTACATGCTTTCTCAAAAATCGTTACTTTGCGAACTGTTTTCAGTTCGCAAAATCATATTTTAGGGGATCCAGTCCTTTAAAATAACGTAACCTAAGCAATGAGCTGTTATGTACATTTTATAGGATTATTTTCACTGATTTTCATTGTTTCATCGCCTACGTTTTTCTAAATTTTATTTTAAAGTTGTATTTTAGAATAATTTCGATAAGTTACCAAATTTGGAGAACATAACTAAATTTTTTTGTATGTAACAAGTACCTACCTTCACAAATTGTGTTTTGGAGTACTCATCTAATATAAAGACTCGGCTGGCGCCTCGTCTGTCTGTTCTCAAACTCTATTTTGCGTACTTGTTACACAAAATACCTAACTATTTTATTAAAAAAAGTTTAATATTTCTGCCAAAACTTCTAATACATGCGTTATTTGTACACTATCAATAAATAAATTATTAATAAATTATTATCCAATGGAAATATACCTACAAGGACTGGTGGGTTCACTTCATGTGTGGCTTGCAGTAAAATTGAATTGCGCTGTAAATTGAAATTATTTAGTATTATGGATAAGTAACAATCTGATCAAGTCTTACTACATGCATCGATTCAGGATCAAAATAACAGGCATTCCATTCAACTATCAAATCCATTGTGTATCGCGTCTAAAACAAATTAATCTTTATTCATACATAAGAAAAGACAGTGAATTTGCTTTGGTTTCTGTTAAATCCACCTTTATTTATGTTTGGTAACTTTTAACTTGTAAAGAAATCTGATCAAAATTTCGAAAATCACTATTTTGACATCCAAAATTCTCAACCCCATTTAAGCGCTGTCTTATGTGAGGTTATGTTGATCGAAAATACAAGAATTGAAAAATATGTTGAACAACATAAATAGGTCTGCCTAAATTTTTTTGTTTTTAGTAGGGTCTAAAACGTGAAGATTCACCAAAATCGAACTGACAAAAACACAATTAAAGTTTCGAACATTCTCTGTTTCCCAAAAAATATTTCTTGTTTAAAAATTATTAATTTCCATCTCTACTGGTTCTCGTCTCGAATTTCGAGACGAAATGAGAATGAGACGAGAAATACAATCAAATTCCATGCTTATCTAAACTGACTCGTGGTGGGTACAAAGTTACTCGTATGTATAAACTATAAACCTATAAACAGAGCTGGGCATTAAAGTAAAATTACTTTAAGTACTGATTTTGCAAGTATTGTACTTCAAGTAAAGTACTTCAAATACTTTTCAAATTTGGTACTTGTACTTGGTACTTGCACCTCTTCAACAATTTACTTGATACTTGTTTAAATATATTTGTACTTCAAGTACTTTATGAGTAGGTACTTGAAGTAAAAAATATTTACTTCAAGTAATTTTAATACTTGAAGTAGGTATTTAAAGTACTTGAACAATTTACTTGGTAGGTACTTGCTTAAATATATTTAGTACTTCAAGTACTTTTGTAGTACTTGAAGTACCTATTTAAAGTATTTAAATTAACTTGGTCAATTATTCGTTGGTTGCTTATGCATTCGTAATTCGTATGCTTACTTCTTTTCGATATAAACATAACAATAAATAATTTTTAAATTAGGAAGTTAATTTCTGTATCTTGCCTTATGTTTTTACAACATGTGAGATTGCCCCATCCAAATTGGGTAAAAGCCCACTTGACCAGAATCGTCCATGGGATGTATAAAAATATCTCATTCTTGTCCTATTAGTGATATTACGTAAGTCTATCCTAGCCACATCCTGAGTAGGTACGGTCAAAAATTACATACTCAATACAAACATCTCAAAGATATACATAGGATGCATAATTGGGATATTATTATTAAATTACTAACATTGGCATGTTACATAGATAATGTTAGTAAGGGCGGACATTAGCAATCGATAGGATATGAATAGGATGTTAATAGGCAAATATAGCAAGCTGGGATGTTCACATTCTTGAAATGTTCTAGGGATTTTATTTTGTCAAGTGGGAGGCGTGATAGATATAAATGTATTTATGTATATATATATATATATATATATATATATATATATATATATATATATATATATATATATATATATATATATATATATATATATATGGAAGTAATGGTACTTGATACTTCATGATATTAATTTTTTACTTGCAGCTTTTCAAGTACTGTGTAAATTACCTACTTTTACTTGGTACTTAATACTTCAATATACCTATTAATTTTTACTTGCAGCTTTCCAAGTAATTTGTAAAGTACTTGTACTTGATTTTCCAAGTACATTTTAACGTACTTGATACTTGGTCATATAAACTATGAAGAAAAGTACTTTTACTTCAAGTTCACTTCACTATAAGTACTTTTTTGTGGTACTTTGCCCAGCTCTGCTTATAAACTCAAATTATCAACATACCTGTCGTTTGTAAATCTCGGTGATCCCTGATAGAATTGAAACAATTAAAAATGGGGAACCAATAGTCCAGATAACTAAAGACAATGGTACCATTTGACGACTATATAAATATACAAATACTCCACTCATTAGTATAACAAGATGTATTACATATAGATATGGAAAAGAATGAAAAGAATAATGTGACTTCATAATCTCACAGTGAGTGGAAAGTACATCTGCCACAGCCTGCATGTCCAGCGTAGATGTGCGAGGACTAGGAAACTCCCAATTTTCATCATCAATGTGACGTACAAAATCATCCAACATTGCGTCGGTGTCTATAGCGTCAATCTCTTTCTCTATAAAGCTGTTGAGCTCAGCTAGTCGAATGCAGCAAACAAATGGATGGCCGCCATATTGAAACAAAATCCATACGAGATACATACAAAAAAGGTAAGTGCTACTTACAAAGAAGAATATGTCAATAAAGGAATGAGTTTCAGAAAAAGAAAATTTCAGAAGTAGCGCACCAATAGCAACCATACCTTGGTAACTATCTATTAATACAATGATGCCTGCAATTACTGCGAAGCGATAATTGACTGTCAAATTTAGTTTATTCATAGCTTTGTCTGCTATATCTTGACTTGCAACCATATGTGCAATAATGTTCATAGAATTCATTGATTTTATTATTGATAATATTGCAAAAATTGGACAAATTAAAAGAAAACCTAGTTGGCTCACTTCTAAATATGTCATGTCGAATTTAAATTTGTCTTCAATTACAAGAATAATGCGAATTATCAATATAAGTAGTAACCCTGTAAATAATAATAATTACTAATAAAAATTGGTACAGATGTCCATTAGTAAGTGAATAAAGCTTTGGATTACATATCAAAATATGACAATTTAAGTAAATTTACATACGTGCTATTCCACAACTTAATACAAAAAATTGAAGGGTATATGGATTTATTTTTAAGATAGCAGCGCCACAGCGGCATTCTATGAAACTAGGCTAAGAGACATTCCATTTAGAAGTTGTTATGGTAGGATTTTGAAAATCAGTGAAAATTGCTTGTTGGTTGTCTTAATATTGTCATTATGATTGTAATTATCAAAATATTGTATATTTTTTGTCGGTATGTAATTGCAAGCTAAATAAAGACATGTTATTTTTGAAATAATTCTTAATTGTAAGTACATTTCTTAGGTTATGATTAGATATGGAGACAGAGACAATACATTTTTTATAATTGGAATCTTTTATAGCTATTCATATAACAAGAATATTATTATTAACAATTTTACCTCTCATAAAAACAATTACCTACTTAAAAATTTGCACATTATAGAAGGTTATGATGTTATAATGCATGGTTGTATTTAACGTAATAATTTCGTATCTCATTATGTATTTTGGAAGTAATAACGAATTATAACATTATAAGTAACTAACGTATTATGTTGTTTATAATTATCAATAAATATTAAATGTTATACTTTATAATAGTTGATACGATGAAGTATATAAATGGAACTGAAAATTCTAGGAAGAAGAACTATACTTGATGTTAGCTTAGAAAATAGCGTTGAGTAAGATAGGACGATGATATCCTTGAATCTGATTGGTCGAGACGAGAGGTGGATTTACATCAGCGAACATTGGAGAGATTCGCGATTTCATTTCCGTTTGACATTTCAAGTTTATTTAACCTGAAAATAGTAAAACAACGTGTGTTTCTTTTTTATTTTGACAATTTTTATTCATCTATAGGTAAGTTTAACACTCTTTATGATAGGAATACGTTATGTCTTTGTAGTTTGCGCCAAAGTTTAAACTAATAGAATGTTTGGGTGTAGAACGGACTGCATTCACAGTGCCACCTACTATTTTCTAAGCTGAAATAGAGTATAGTATTCAATGCGGAACACGTTATTTTATCCGGAGTAACAGCTAAAGATACTGATAATTTGAAATTATATAGTTTATCTCCAAACAAAAATGCTCTACAATCCTCTCATAAAATAAAAGGCGAATTAATAACATGTACCTACGCACATTTTAAATTTTGTATAAAGGCATTTTTCTGTTAAATTTTCATAAACTCCAAAGTTATTTTTTCTCTAACTGTTTCCTTACCAGTTGGAAACTTATGAAAACGTAAATATGTTTTTTTTTCATGAATTGCACTGTGGTACACAACTAAATCATCTGTTTGCCATGAATATTGTTCAAGGTTATAAATGAATGTCTCTTAAACTAGTTCGCTATAAATCCGCCAGGCGGTGTATCACTGGGCTACAAATCCCTATAATACTGTACGACGACGTGGTAATCATTTATTATTTTAGACTATAGGGTGTTCATTTTAAGTGGCGCACCATTGCTATCTCGAGAAGTATAAGAGCTACGAACTTAATTAAATTAAGATTTTTTTTAGATCAGTGGTTCCCAAACTACGAAATGCAACTTTCTTATTTCAAAAGAGGACCGAGTTTTTTTATTCGCTTATTCGATTCAGTATTTTTTTTTCTAAATTCAACGAGATATTAGTTTCATACCCTTGCATAACAAAAACATAAGAAAACGCTATTGAGAATTAGAATAAATTAATTTAAATTTGGTTGTTACAAGAGTGCTATGGAAGAAAACAATTAAATATTTTGTTTCATATAAATTATTAGTGAAAAAGATTCTAGTACAACCGTTATACCTACTACACTGATCAGACCAAATAAGGTCGAAACACGTGTCTGTAATTACCGCCACCCTACTTAGTACTACTTAGCTTACTCTGTAGCGGTCCGGATCTCCTGGTTAAAATCAAAAAATCTTTTTCACTACCAAATAACAATTAATATGAAACAAAATATTCAATTGTTTTCTTCCATAACGCGCTGGTAACAATAATATTTTAATTTAATTTTCATAATTTTCAATATCGTTTTTACCTCTCGCCACTCGTATCTGTAAGAGAGGTATTGTAATCATGCTTAAATTTCGATAGTGAGTTTTCAATGGATAAGCACGTTTTGAGGTCCCTAGAACACGATTTTGATAATTTCGCGATGATGTCTGTGTGTGTGTGTGTGTGTGTGTGTGTGTGTGTGTGTGTGTGTGTGTGTGTGTGTGTGTGTGTGTGTGTGTGTGTGTGTGTGTGTGTGTGTGTGTGTGTGTGTGTGTGTGTGTGTGTGTGTGTGTGTGTGTGTGTGTGTGTGTGTGTGTGTGTGTGTGTGTGTGTGTGTGTGTGTGTGTGTGTGTGTGTGTGTGTGTGTGTGTGTGTGTGTGTGTGTGTGTGTGTGTGTGTGTGTGTGTGTGTGTGTGTGTGTGTGTGTGTGTGTGTGTGTGTGTGTGTGTGTGTGTGTGTGTGTGTGTGTGTGTGTGTGTGTGTGTGTGTGTGTGTGTGTGTGTGTGTGTGTGTGTGTGTGTGTGTGTGTGTGTGTGTGTGTGTGTGTGTGTGTGTGTGTGTGTGTGTGTGTGTGTGTGTGTGTGTGTGTGTGTGTGTGTGTGTGTGTGTGTGTGTGTGTGTGTGTGTGTGTGTGTGTGTGTGTGTGTGTGTGTGTGTGTGTGTGTGTGTGTGTGTGTGTGTGTGTGTGTGTGTGTGTGTGTGTGTGTGTGTGTGTGTGTGTGTGTGTGTGTGTGTGTGTGTGTGTGTGTGTGTGTGTGTGTGTGTGTG